>VXBW01006204.1:277613-382295 GCA_013400375.1 Thinocorus orbignyianus
CGGCTTTTGATTCCGGCTCCTCTGAAACCCTTCCCCCTGCGGTGCCGGTATGGGTGGGCAGCGCGGCGGCAGAGCAAGGCCAGGGGTGACGGGAGGCCTGGAGGCTCCTGGTCACACATCAAGGCCTGAAAACAAAGCTGCCAGGAGCCCCTTCCTGACAAACACAAATTCCCTTCAGGAAAAGGGGGAGGGGTGGGGGGGTGGTAGAAAAAAGCACATATTTGGTCTTTCCCTTCGTAGGCGTGGGTGTCATTTTAAGACTTTCCTCAGACACTTTACTAAATCTGACGCTTTCCATTGTTTTTCCGGCCCTTTCTCACAAAGGGCTTCCTATTATCAACAAGTTGCTATTGGAGTAAGCAAACAGCTCATGAAGGCCTGAAATAATCTAATAAGCAATGGTCTTGCGTGCTTTATGTACCCACATCTTCATAGGGTACAAACCCTGTTTGGGTAAATAATTTTCCACTCTAGTTTGCTTAGTTTAAATTAATGCACCCCTCTAAAATGAACGTTTTTGCTTAGCTCCGTGCCCTCCCCCCAACCATACACCCAAGTTCACTCAAAGTATAGTATAGCCATAAATACATTTTTCATAACCCTTTCTAGCCCAAACAAAAGAATTTTTACAACATTCTATTTGCTGGTGCAATTACAGGTCTGATCAGTAAGACGGCTACAAGGGCTACATTGACTTTCTTATTCTTCTTTTGGCTACAACTGAAAGTCTTCACAAAGTTAAAGGCTTGACTTCACTGGAAGCCAGATCAGCTTACACCAGCTGAAAGTTTAGTCCTGAATCTTTAATGTGCTGTGGCAAAAAAAAAAAAAAAAAAAAAAAAAAAAAAAAACCCAAAAAAAAAAAAAAAAAAAAAAAAAAAAAAAAACAAAAAACACACCCACATCGTTACATATAACAAATGTTTGTCCAAGAGTTCTACAAACAAACCATGGAATCATTTTAGTAATTAAAAAATGTCAAGCTAAAATAAAATAAGTCGGACTGGGAAAGAAGAAACATCCCCAGGTATATACCTATATAACACATAACACAGATCATTTTCAGAGATTACTGTTGAGAAAAACGCAGATAGCTGATTTACTGACTTTTTCAGTATTTACTGAACATTCAACACGAGTACCACAGAAATAGTATAAATACAACGTTCTGCTTGTTTGCATGGATTCCAGGTCATTCCCTTTGCAGCCTGTTGGTGGATACAAAAATTCAGAGTTTGTTATAAAGCACTACGAGTGCTGAGCACGGTCTCACCGGCGTTAATGGCCACACATGAGCAGCAGGAGTAGATCAAGCCTCATTAACCTGTACAGCACCCAAATTGCCTCCTCTTTTGTACTGATTGCAGCCTCGTGGTGTTTACAGACCTTCAAAAATCCCCAACTCCTCGAGTTATTTAGTTACAGGAGAACCTTAGCTCATTATTTTTTAAAGAAGTTCATAGCCCTTGTGCTTGAAGAAAATGTGAATTGCTAAAAAAATAAAAAAACAAACCAAAACTACTCAGGCAACCAAGAGTTCCTTGTGCTTAGAAGTTTGGGGGTTGAGATTTCCTGATTTTTCATAAAGCTTCCACATTGCAGGGAGGGACATGCAGATTCTCTGCATATTATCTGGCAGTCCTGGCTATCCCTGATGAGGGAAATGCAGTTTTAACCTGCCGCTATCACAGATCCAGGAGAAGAGTGTGCTGCACATGGACTGTCCAGACAACAACCACCTCAGTCTAAAGATCTCAGCCACAGTGTGCACATCTGTTTGAGTATGGCATGGTGAAAGAAAAAAAAAAAAAAGACAGTAACATGAAACCATATTTATATTTACAGGGTACGAATGATGCAGAGGGATTTCAAAGTGCCCTTGGTTGGTCCCCCACTTGCCAGAAATGAGATCTCACTACAACATATGGAGGACTTTTCAAGTGATTGTCTCACAAGGGACGGTCATTCCATGCTCCAGGCTGATGAGCAGAGCAGACTGTTGGGCACAACATTCTCTGCACCACAGTGGTGGAACCACCTCATCCCTCTTCACCCTGTCCTGGGCTTCCCAATCCTCATGGAATATAGAGCTGCCTTCTACTGTCCAGCCCGTGTCCCAGCTCACGACAGTAGGGTTACCTGACAGGTATGTTTTGCACAACCCATAACAACAGCATGCTACGCTGTTTATTGCTGGTTACATCCTCATTTCAGGTTCTCAGCTAAGGAGAAGTTCAGCTCCAGAAATGGAACTTGCAATAGGAAATAACCACATCTTACAAAAAACTATCGAGGAAGAAAGGTTGTCAGCTAGGAAATGTTGGGTATCCACTGCTAAATCTCCCCAGCCATGCAGAAAAGTCTCAAAAGCTAGTAAGGTATTCTGACTGTGTGTCAAATTAATTTTCTGAGGAGTTGCAGACGTATGAAACCAGGAGTTTCTTTTACGTGAAACAATGCTGCTGGTGCAAGCTATCGTCCCTGAATGCTGACTCCTACAGGACAGAAGGAGAGTTCTGGTGCAGGAGGAAATAATTTTGCAGATCTACAGTGGGACAGACTGTGCTCGGTTAGATCACGAACAACACCTTCAGAGAAGTGTCTTCATTTGCACCCGGGTGGGAAACAGAATTTTTCTCACTGCACAGCATTTAAGGGAAGTGCAATTTAAAAAATGCCAGTGCATCAGAACGCTTCAAAATACATTTTGACTGCTCTAGCTCTAATTAAAAGTAGCTCAAATGCAGCTAATGGAACGTATGCTCACGTGAAGGTAGAAAGGATCCGCAGATGGACTCATTGGGAGAACAAGATGTCTGGTTTTGTGTCAGAGCTAAGAGCAGAACTTCTAACCTTTCTCTCCCTCCCTTAACCCAGAGCAGGTACCAATCCTTACCCTTTACTCAGCAACAGCTAATTCTTCCCGAGTTAACAGATTTTAACTAAGTCTTTTCTTTTTTTAAATCAATCATTTGCAATAGCTGTTATCACTGAAGACCCACTACCTGCTTCAGTGTTTCTCACTTACTTATTAAGTTGTTAAGGAAGCCGCTTTGTACGGCACACTCCTGACATGTTAAAAAAGAATGTTTTCAGATTAGTGTTCAAGCTTCATTTTTCTTTTCGCTGAAAGTTTTAATTAATACATTAAACACATTGTAGCTGTGCAGATGGGTAAAGGAGATACCTATTTATACATTCTATTGATTCAGTTATTCTAATGTTTAGTAGCATCATACCACACATGCAACAAGAACATTGGTGCCCTTTGAGAATTGCTTCCATATTGTCAAGTCTAAATTGAAACACACACACGCGCACAAATCCCATCTGCAATAACAGGATGTATACCACATTAAATCACCCGCCCCGCATCCCTGCAAGTATTTCTGAGAAAGAAAGGTAGATGTTCAGGGCCACTTTGCTGCCGAAGGCAGGCTCTGGAAGGTGCACTCTGGAAACTGGATTGCCCTGTAGTTCTCTCTTATCCTTCCAGCTCTGGGCAGACCACCCAAAAAGATGTACATTTGCCCACTGCTTTATTCCCTCCTATTACAAGGAACTGAGTCACCAGCATCACTTGACTTTTTCTTTAGTTCTTTACTGCAAGACAGTAGAGTTTTGGGTTTGGGTCTTCATCACTGGTCAGAAATTTGGTATGGAATAGTCACCAATAGGCTTATTGGTGACTGTGATGATAAACTCTGGATTTTTCTCATCTGTTATTTAATTTTATGGTTTCCTGTGAACACTGGGGGCTGGATTTGACAAACTGGGAAAGCTCTTCTGTTTTCTCTAATCCTAAATGAAAGGCAGTGAACGTGTCTACAAGTCAAACAGGGTGAGAGACTAAATGAGCATACAGAATTCTCTTTTACTTTTAAGAAAAATGTAATCAGGATTTTAATACAAATATGGACATCATCAGCTCCCTCAAAAATAAGAAGGAAAACTAGTTCTGGGCATACTATATGTATATCAGTATGTGTTGCTGTTCATGGTATATTTAGAGTCCCAGATTTTAGAAAAAATTCTGTGTTGACTGATCGATAGGACATAAAACTGAACAACTATAGAAGGGAAAGGGCAGGCCCTGCATCAGGCATTCAAAGGGAAGGAACTGTCAAAGGAGCCCATCACATTCTCATGTTTTGGGAAGCAAGACAGGTTAAGAAACTCTTTGCCTAAAACACGACTTTTACTTTGATGTGATTCCTTTTAGGTCACACAAAGTTTGGCCCAATTTCCGCTGATCTGGGATCCAACCAGTAATGAATCAGAAGCAGAACCGAGAATAGATCTGAGGAGTTCTGACTCACAAGCCACCTCTTTCTCAAAACACCCACTCCCTCCCAATCAGACAGACGTCCCTTGTTTCTAAATAAATGCATTTAGTTACAAAATGGATTTATTTATTTTTAGCCAAAATTGCTCATAGTGACAAAATTGTCCATTCAGTTAATGACAAAATACATACTGTTGCATAAGATGTGCACTCGTGCATAAAATTGCCGCTCTTATCATAATTAATGTATAGGTTGAAATTATAAGACATCTAGAGATGCTGATGTGTCACTGTCTGAACACCCCCATTTCTCTTCTCCACTTGTCTTTCACCCTTTTAGAAGGTGAGAATGTACCTAAATACTACAAAACATCACATGCATGCCAAAAATATGGCATTTGCATGACTTCAAAATGCAAAACCCAGTTGCCTGTGTAAACCCAGTACCTCTCCGTCCCCCTCCCACAGCAGACCCCGCTGTGACAGTCACCTCCATCCCTGGGCTAACCCTACAGCTTGATCCTTTCCTTCAGACCATCAAGGGATGGCTGTACCTGGAGCACACGCTCCTGAGCATCACCTTTGCCACCGTCAACCTTCTGGGTTCCACCAACCAATGAAGAACAAATCCTGAAATGGTTTCCTATTCCTTACAGACATCTCCAGTCAGAAATCGTTGATCTGCATGTGTTGTTAAATTAAGATCTGAGAGCAACACACGGAATTAAAATGAAGTTAAAATTATCTCACCGTGATTTAATTATCTCAATTATGCCAGTGGAACAGTGCACTGGCTGCCCCTGCGTAGAGCCACCTCTGATGAACAAGCTGCGCTGGATTAAATAAACAGCAAGTCAAATCACTGCAGAAAATTTTAAAATAAACTGTTCCTGAGGATAAAAGATGCTTCCATTTCTTGACCTCCGCTCCTCCCCTTTTCACTTGCACCTTCTTGAGTCAAAAAGGGAAATATCTTACCTTGGCCAAAACCTAAACTTATGTCCTAAATAATACATGTATATTTAAATGACAACCTTATGATAACAGAAATCCCATGGAAAAAGCACCCCTTCCTACCTGCGGGTTACAGAAGGGTTTGGAGTGCCTGGGGAAATTCTGAATGAACTTCCAAGCATACAGGAAGCCTCTGCTCTTCTCTGAAATATTTCCAAAAGAAAATAACCTTCAGAGTGCACAGAGGATCTGAAAACATGTTTACCACCGAAAGACTCCCTTTTATTTTTTTCCCCACCTTTTTTCATTCCTGCAAGCATTGAGTCACAGAGAGGCAAAATCCCCAAATGAGCAGTGATTACTGGAGGCAGAAGAAGGAGTTCCTGCGCCCTCCCAAGAGCATCCTTGATACACACTCAGAAGCATCCTTGTTGGTGAAATGGAGAGTTGCCCTCTCATGGAAATTCTGAGGTTGTGGACATTTGAGGTGGCTTTTTTTTTTTTTGGAGGGTTTGGGAATTCAGCACATAAATGCTCTATGAATAGCACATCTACAGAACTTCTTACAGTTCATGAGGACAGTAAGGACTAACATACCCCATCTTACGGAGAGAATGCAAGAAAGTCCCTTTTCCAGGGAGACAAACTCATCCCAAGAGCATCCTGAACTGAACGGGTAAAGGCTGCAACGACAGAGACCTTCAGGGCAAACTCAGCGCTGGAGCTTCTCGAGCACAGATGGTGGATCCAAGGAGCTTCACCGAGGGTGAAACTCTTCCGGAATATTAGTGTCATTTTAGGCTTCCGTGCTTTGTCACAACAAGGCCCAAACATCAAGCCTCTTCAACGGATCAAACTTGAAATACAAAATGGGACACGAATACAGTTGAGGTTACAATTAAAAACTGGAGAAAGCCACTTTGTGCAGAAGTTGGGAAGACTAGAGTTTGAAGCTGCTCTGCTCCAGTGGCTGAGACCAGCAATTACGTTTATAAAAAGGAATTATCTAGCTTATTAAAACTTTGCAAGCTTCTGTTGTCTGCGGGTCATCTGATGGGTATTCAGCAAACAGTGCTGGGAGGGGGGCAGGTTTCCCCACTTTGTAAATAATGAATGAATAAGAACTTACTATGAAGTGCCAGCTTCATTTTAAGGGGCTTTATCAGAGGCCTTATAAGTCTGAGAGGGTGCTTTAGCCCAAGTCTTGCACACCCATCTTGCCACCAGCTTCACAATCTAGAGGTTTTTGTCTAAGTTTAACGTAAATTAAGTACCAGTTCACCATATGTGCTGGGGTGGGAGTCAACGGGAGCTCTGCCACAGATTCAAAATGAAGCAAGGCTGATCTCGGCCGCTGTTAAAATGATGATAGAAAATATAAAACAACAAAAAGCTTAAAACATTTGATAGTTTACTTAGTGATATTTGTGTTTATAACTATTAGCCTTTAGAAGGCAGATCCCAAAATGATGTTCGGAAGGACAAATTCTCTAGACAGCAAGTGCAAAAAACAATTTAGTATTTCTTTTTAAACAAGCAAAAAGGATCTACTTAAATCACATTTTGTTTTACGCATAGGAATATTAAAACTGATAATCTGCATGGGCACAGCCCCTTTAGCCTTTAAAGTAAACATGTAACCATCAGTCTAAAAAAAAATAAACCCAAATGTTCTGGTCCTGCAGAGCCAAAGGTTGTCGGAGTGGGGCTGCCCTGACTCCCAGTGACTGGAAGCGCATCCCACAAGCTGGGTCTAATCCACGTTAACTATTTCTAAGGCTCCATCTCAGCAGGTTTGTGTTCACCATCACCACCACCACCTGTCCCCAGTTTCTCTGGACTACTTTCAACCAGCCCCACACCATCCCAGCAGTGCAGGGATGTGCTCTTGTCACAAGGGCTGCCACGGTGCCTGAGGTTGCAGGTCTGTCTGTCTGTCTGTCCCCCCGTGGCTTGTCCCCTGGGCTGTCCCCAGGCTCCAAGCACCTCGGATGCCGAGGCTCTGATGTAAGCCTGGGAAATGAGTTCACCCAGAAGCGCCGAGATTAGCCCTGTTGCCAGGCTCTGCCTGCTCTAACCCCCTTTTCCACTCCAGTGGGCTGAGCTTTTGACACTCTAAAAAGCACCATTTAAAATTAATTAAAGCTCCTTATTTTGTACCAAAATCTCACCGCTACCAACCCTGTTTATTATGTCTTATGCAGGGTTGGAGGGCGGGGTCCAGTCCGAGCAAGGTGTTCCGGGCTACACTACCAAAACTCAGGGAGGAGGAGGAGATATTTGCAGGGTAAACAGGATGTGAGCGGCATTTCCACAAATCACAGCTTTTCATTTGTACAGATTACGGGACTCCTCTGGTGGAATTCCCACATTATGCTGCAAGACAAGGCAAACTTTCTGGCAAGGAGACGTAATATCTTATTTTCACTACTGCACACAACATTGTAAAGTTTTACTTGTGGCATACGCCAAGTGAATTATTAAAATAGTTTGCTATGAACTGTCACGAAAGTTTAACGCACATACAATCAAGCCAACTATTTTCCAGCCTATTTGCTCCAGCTGATTTATGAATTTATATTTTTTTTACCAGGTGGAGGCAAATATTTTCTTTTGGCTTCCCCTCCTGCCCATCTGATAAAGACCAAAACGGAATCCAAAGGTTCTATGATCGCACATTTGAACTGTCACCCACGCCAACAGCGTAACGCTGTCACCAAAATCTGGGCAGGCAAAAAATTTTATTAGAGGGCTGCTCATTGTGAAGGAGATCACAACAGCGAACTAATCCAGAGCATGAAGTGTTCTTCAACACTTCATATTTGGCAAACAGCAAATTTCTGCACTATCCACCCACATGTAAATGGGATACTTGATATTCAAACTAACAGCAGGTTGTCCCATACAAAATAGTGTTCTTTAAGCGTCAGGCGCTGATTGTGCAACACTCAGCCCTTCCACCGCTGCTTCAAATCTGATGTTGACAAACACTGAGCAAGAAAAAACAGTGCAGGGGAAAACGGGCTGGAAGCAACAGATAGAAGCAAACCCCACGTTCGGGGTGCAGCGGCAGGAAAGCAAAGGCAGCAGCTGTATTCATGAGCCAGCCAGCTCAGAGGATGCCCGGCTCGTCAAAACAATTAGTCTGACACATCATTACTCATACTGGATGCTTCACTTTGCATTGCTTTAGACAGGGCAGTGGCATAATGGGCTCTTCAGGGGTTTACAGGGGGGAAAAAAATGGCTTGGATTCAGATGCAGTTACAACTCTGTGAAATCCTCCTTTCTGAACAAAATGAGGAAGAAGGGAATTTTTCGATGGAATTTGAGTTATATACAGAGCTGACTGTGGAAGTACAGACATTAGCAATTCTGGAAGCACATTTTTTTGGAGATCCTTTTTTTTCAGTCACAGAGCAAACAACAAGTTATTCTACTAGAGAAGACATGTCAGAATCTCACCCCTGAATCTAATACATCTTAACGCTTCTAGTCCACAGTCTCAACTTTAAATCAACGATGTGATTATGGCAGTTCCCTATTGTCAGAATAGACAAGGCAAGGGAAAAAAATAACATACACAGAGTTCTTTCTTTTTTGCATTCATTGTGCGAGTAAACACTTTGTTAGGAAAACTCTCCTTCAAGAGGAAGACTGAACATCTGTAAGCATGTTTATATCTGTAAATATCTACAGTACTTTAACAGAGCAAGTGAATATCCTTTCATCTGGGACTATTACAGGATGCTTCTAAGCATCCTGACTCGTACAAAGGTCCTTGCACCACTTAAACCCACTTCTCTGTTGGGTATAAAATGCTTCCAAATCAGGACAGCACAGCTCTATGCACTAGCACCAGCACCAACAAATCAGGGACTGAGCACTATGGTCCCATGAGAAAGTCTCCAGAACAGAACTATGGCTACAAGTTCTCTTTTTGACCAGGAGAACTCTTCCCAAACATCTCCAAGAGCTGAATCAGGCCAACCACAAAGACTTCTATTCGGGGTACACAAGCGCAAAGACTCCACAGAAGTCTCAGTGGAGGTCAGTGGGGGCTCAAAAGCTCTGGCAGGGCACAGACTGGGCCCTAGAGTCACTTCTGCCACAAACCCAAGTGAATAAGATAAATAAACCACAAATAAAATGCCCCTACGGTGTTTTCCAGGCTCCCATAGACCCTGCTCCAGCATCTCCTCCCAGCCCTGTGCCACCAAACTGCTGGGAGGCCACAACAGCAAACCAACCCGGAGGTGGATCGCCAGAGCACCTCTCATGCTCCCTTTTATCAGCAGTATTTTTAATCAGGCAAGGTTTGTATCCACACGTGCTGTCTTCTTCCAAGAATATACTCACAAACACCAGCACAACAGAAGGAGAAGCCTGGGTCAGGAGGAGGTGGCCAACAGAGTTGTGAGCTGGCATTTGGCTTTTTTTTTTTATAAAAAACATACATCTTATGCAATGCCAGGCACATTCTCCGTCCACTCCATCAGCAGTCCACAATTATTTTCAGAAAAACTCAAGTGCTGAAGCCCAGTATTTGCTTCTGTGGACATTTGTGCTGATAAAATTTATCCAGAGAGGTGCTTGTGGAGACTGAAAACAAAGTGGGAGCCAAACAAATTTGGAAAACCAACCTCAAAATGCCACCCTGGATCTTCAAGTCCAGTTTCCTGGGTTTATTGCAAAATATCTTACACAAACTAGTCAAGATTTGTGTAAAAATACGTATTAGCCTGTTTTCCCCATGGGGAAAGGTTGTTCTGATGATCAGAGTCTTCTCATGTTAAGCCTGACAAGTCATGGCCAATTCCTGCTCATGTCAGCTCTGGTTCTTCACCACACTTCCATTCTGCTTATCTTTCTGATGAGACAGAAAATATCCCTTCTCAAGAGGGAAAAGAATTCATTATAAAAGAGTTACAAAAGATTGGAGATTAATTTTGCACCAACACTAAGATTTTTACCAAACTATGCCAATGGAAAACCTTTTGGACATTAACATAGACCCCTGTGCTAAGGATTTAAACCCATCTGGTGGAAACTTCCATCAGATTCTGAGTGTGCACGGAAATAAAGAATTGGTCTTGACTTTCCTGTAAATTTCTTCTGCTCTTCTCAGAGAAACAAGGGTCCTTGGTGTCCCTTTTTCTTTCCAGCTAGAGGGAAGGACACCAGGAGTTCTCAAACCACACCACCACAGAAGAAATCCCTCTCACCAGTCAGTTACATCCCCAAAGTAGCATTACTACAGTTGGCAATTTTTTGGATTAAGCAAAACAAAGAAAAATCTCAGCCTGCCACTGACTTGCTCGTTCTCATCCGCACACTCACCAGCGACCATCTATCACCGTGTGTTTCTACCTTTCAGCATCCAAAGGCCTAAACCACCAACTGAAGCTGTAAACGAGCCTCTACCTGTAACCGATCTGTTTATAAAATCTCCCACCGCTTGTTGCATCCTACTGACATGACAAATTTTCTTCCCCGGCTCACGCGGTGTAAGCACAAATAAGTGTCTAAACAGCAAACCATCACCCACACACATTCTCTTTTCTTGTTAGAACAGAATCGACAAAGGAATAATCCCTCGTTGAGAGTTTTCTCTCTCTCTCTCTCTTTTATTTTCCTCCTCTTGCTTAAAAGACGATGAACATTTGCTTCCCTTGTTTTCCTAAACAAGTCTTTGAAAAACACCCATTCATCCTGCAGGCTTTCGGAAGTTTACTGATCCTATCGGCTTAATAGCACACTGCTCCACTCAAAAGCAGGCACTAGTGCTCTTGACTATTATGTCCTTTTTTTTTTTTTCTTAAAGCATGGTGAAGACATCAGGCACTCCAGCACGTCCCTAGTAGCCTACTGCAAATTAAATAACAAGATAGCCAGGAATTACTGGGACCAGACAGTAGCGTTTTTTCACCCCCTCCCCATTAGGTTTTACATATTTATTTGCATGGTGAGAAGGAATGAGATGGCTCAGCATCCAGCTGGGCCTGCGGTTGTGCTGCTCAAAGGGAAATCCTTTCAAACGCCAATGCAGAGATCAAGGGTTAAGGTCCCAGTTCAGCCCCACGCGTAGGCATTGGAAGTTGATTTTTTGGGGAGATTTTGGCCCTTCAGGAACAAGCATCTCATCACAAAATCGCTCAGTACCCCAGGACCTGAAAGGCTTCACCCCTGCGTTTTGGGTTCACTAGGAATAATGGAGTTTGGGTTTCTCTCCTCAAATGGCAATGAATGGTTCGTCTGTGTTTGTTGAAGGAGGGAACAAAATTGCTACAAGGATAATTTTGATGTTTGTGTCCCTTTTTCTCTCCAGAATCTCTGGGTGGATGCTACTGGCACCGCGTTGTGCCTCCTGCCTAAATCCTCCCGCAGAGGCAAGGTGGGCTCTTGCTTTGCAAGGCTATGTGGGAGCTGCGGGAAGGCAGGTACCCAATTTCACCCCTCCATATTTGCTATTATTTATAAGAAAACTTAAAAGACAAATGTTTCCAGAGTGGTTTAATAGGTGTGTCTCTCCTTTCCCACTGAGGCTCACGTGCTCTTTAGCCGTAAGTTCACAACAAGACTTTGTGAAGCAGCTATCTGCAAACAAGACAAAAGTTTCTTCACCTGCACCAGTGAGGGATGATATTCCTCAGCCTAAAGGAAAAGATCCTCGTTTATTACTTAAATTTCTCACAGTCATAAACGGATGCTGGTGTGAAATAACATCATCCATCTGATTAATTAAACAGCCAACAGCATAGGGAAATGAAACCCCCACCCACTATCAGTGTCCAGCTCGGAGGGGCCAAATTCTGGTTTCATTTCTATCGGAAAGCTTCAATAAATTCAAGTTTCTTCTTGAGGTTTTACAGTCACTGCTGTAAATAGACTCAGAGTCAGACCATGCAGAGATAATAAAGTAAATGTCACTAATGAAGGTTATAACATCAGGCTCTTACACATTTGAATTCACAGCTGAACCTCAGCTTCTAAGGATGTTTTGATATCAACCCCTTTTCTGCTCCAGAATAAGGGAAAATAAGAAACTTGGCTATTAGTTTTATACGGCAAAATACAGAATATTTTAATGAAGGCGAATCTCTTTGTCTGGCAGATTCTGAACTTCTTGTTCTCATTCCCGTTACTACACTGCACTGGCTCCATCATTTCCATACCAGGAGGCACGGAGAGAAGGACAAGTCTGGAAAACTTCCTGACTTAGGCTTCCGTAGCTCCCTAATAATTACAAGTTTTCCGAGGGACACGATACGAAAGTGCCTGCTGAAGCCCAAAGTTCCATAAAATCAGCAGCACTTGTTGATCAGAAACACTGATTTAATGGAATGCTGAGGTTTGCCAGGGATACGCTCATCTCAACTGGACTCCACCAAACACCTTTATTTAGTCTCACTGGGTATGATATTTGTTGTATTAAGTGGCCTTTGGTAGATATTCCATAGAGCTGTTTCAATAAATGATTTGTTACTGGCCAAACTGAAAGGGTAGGGAAGAAACCAACGGCTTCAAATTAAAATGACCCCATTTTCCAACAGAACCACAGCTATTTTACATCAAACTTGCGTCATTGTTAAGAGAAAACATTTTATAACCTCAAATGGAAAAATAAAAACTAAACAAAAATCCTTCAAACTGTTAAAATACAATAGCGCGAAAACAAACGCTGCCAGCCAGCTAATTTTATGAATTCTGCTCAATGCAAATAGCTGGGAAAATTCAATATAAGTTTGCAAATAATTTCAATTAAATTGACTGGTTTTAAGCAAACAGAAGACGTATGTCATTTCCCTTTAGAGTTTGCAATGTTTGAGCATATTATGTGAGATTTTCATAAAAGGAAGCAATTAATAAAAGATCTTGAAAGGATTGGGAGTTTGGTTTTCCCTCCACCTCAGACCCCAGCTACAAGAGGTTTTGCTGCCAGGCAGTCAAATATACATTTTTCCTGTACAATTATAGGTAGATGAAGATACAGAGAGCATGACTATGGAATTCCAATGGCAAGATCCAGCCCTGGGTCTGCTTCTCACTGCACAACCCAACACACAATTAAACCTGGCTGGTTTTAGCCAACTTATTTTGTTTTGGAGGGGTTGTTCCCACTGCAGTCCATGGCATTTTGGGGCCAGGACACGCTGCCTTTTGGGGGAATGGAGAAGATGAACCTTGCTTTTCTCAGATGAGATATTACTAAGTAAAAATACACCTATGCATGCAAGGAATGTAAGTCTCAAAATAATTAATTACTTTCTAAAATGAGAACCTTTATTATTGTCCCCCATCACAGGCTGTATTTCTGAATAAGCACAGTGGTGTGGAAATAACAGAAACAAATAGCTTTAGGAAGAGAGAGAAAAAATACACAACATTTTAAAAACACGTATAGCATAACACTGTGTACGATCCTTCCTTATGACCTCTCCTTACACAATTTCAGTGATTTGAAAATTAAGATTCTTGATGAGCCAAACTGCAGCGGATGCCAAAACTATTCAGTATCAGTGAAACACCGTTTAGAGTCAATAGGATTGGCCATCTAATGACGATTAAGTATGCTATAAATTTAAATCTTTGAACTACTTGTTGAGATTTATTCAGGCAGACAAACAAAGATAACAAAAGTCTTTTGTGTGTTTGTCACTCATTTCCGTTGCTCTGTTGTTGCAGTGTCAAATAATGTCAGTTATTTAAGCACAATTAATGTAATTTTAAATTCTCAACAAATTAAATTATAAAGCCTAGCAGGCCAAGGAGGACCCTACCCATTTTCCTTGCACATTTTCTTTTTTCCCCTCCCAGTTTTGTGGCAAATTTTAAATCAATGAAAGGTTAGTTCCAACCTTGATCCTTAGAGAAACAGCCCATTTTGATAAAAAAATTCATTTTCTTTTCTTCGAGTTATTTCTCCCTGGTTTTGACAAGGAGAAGCACAGTATAATTCAGGAAGACTTAATAATTTTTATAGAATTTAGAAACCCCTGAGAGGGAGAAGCCATATATTCCAAATGCCTCTCACCTACACCAGGGTGATTTTTTGTTGTTTATGATTGTAGGTGTTCATTCAGTGCAGGGGTATCTACCTTTTTCAATCCTGTACTTGTGTGGTTATTAACTTCATTTTAGCAGAACTGGAAGGAGGCATTTTAAAACAATGCCACAATGCAAATGACCATTGAAGGAAAACCCCATGCTCGATAAGGAAATATACAGTTGTTTTTATCTCCTTCATAAAAGGACGTTAAGTCCTTCATTTGGAAATCTTGAAAATTAATTGAAGACAGAAAGATTGCCTATCTCTAGCTTTGCTTAATTAGAATGGGATCAGGAAAGTTATTCTATAAAAGCAACTTAAAGCTGGTCATCTCAAAGCAGCAAAATTACCACCCATTGTGCCTAAATTATGTTGACTATGTTCAATGTTATATAATTTAGGAGGAAGGGCGTGAGATATTTTACATTTTGTGAGATCATACCTCAAGATTTAGGCCAGCATCTAGAATTTCTTTGCAAGTAATAAAGACAATGATCCATTGTGTACTTCTATTACTAATTATTCTGTAAAGATTGTCTGTTCCAAAAGATAATTAGAAAGGGTGAAATTTAATTCCATTAAACAGAACTCAGCTGGGACATAATGAAATTTTGTTGTGAAGTAGTAGACTGACTTTGAAGCCAAATAAAAAGCTTTTACATCGATGGAATGAATAAGATTATAGCAGCTCACACCTTTTTTCCCTCCCCTTTTTTTGCTGCACAGGCAGCATTTAAAAATAATTAGACTAAGACAGAATTATACTCGCTACAAATTTGAGTTCCCAAATATTTCAGGAAAAAGGGATGTTGTCTTCTGCGTTTTACACAGACTGATGCTTGGCATTCATTCAACAAAACCAGACACAAAACAGAAGAAACTAAAGGGATCTCTACTTGTGCAGCACAAAAATTCCCCAACTCCACAACCAAATAAATATTCCAATTCCATATTCCAAATAAACAGCCCCAGTGCTGCCCGAAGAAGCCCCATCCAACGCTGCCCGTAAGTCAGCTCTGAGTATGAGAAGACCATCAGGCTGGCTCCAGGTCTTCATCACTTTTCCAAGGCACCTAACTCTAACACTCTTGGCTGAGCAATGATTTGGCAGCATGGACCCCTGTCCACCCAAAAATAGTCCGAGAGATCCACTGCAGAGCTGGAGAACTTTGCCAAGCCCGCCAGAGCAGCCAGCACTGCTGCATGAAAGGAGGTGGTAGCAAGGGGGGCAACTGGTCTCTTCCCCAAGTAACAGGCAGCAGGACAAGAGGAATCAGCCTCAAGTTGCACCAGGGGAGGTTTAAGATGGATATTAGGAAAAATTTCTTCACTGAAAAGATTATCAAGTATTGGAACAGGCTGCCCAGGGCAGTGGTGGAGTCACCATACCTGGAGGTATTTAAAAGCCAGGCAGATGTGGTGCTGAGGGACATGGCTTAGTGGTGGACATGGCAGCGCTGGGTTAACAGTTGGGCTTGGTGATCTTAAAGGTCTCTTCCAACCAAAGTGATTCTATGAGAGGTAAGCTTGGCGAAATGGCTCGTAACTGGGCCCAGGTCTTTATTGTCTCATTTGAAGGTCAGATGAACCTCCTTAATGGCACAGGGTTTATTGTAAAGAAAAGAATGACAGGAATACATTAGTAACCCATGGCTTTGAGGCTAACCACGAAACACAATGCAGCAGTAGATAATACGCTTGGGAAAACTCTTTGGGAAAATACATGAAGCTGCTTGAAACCAACTTGCTTCAGTTCCCTGGCCCAAATCCAAACATTACAAGCTTGAATTTGGCTGACGGGAAGGTAGAGCTGCTCCTGCAGTGGGATGGAAACGTTTCCCACTCCAGTGGTCATGCCCTGGGACAGTCCTTTTCAGGAGCCCGAGCCCTGCACATCCACCCTGGGAAAGAAGAAGGCCTGGCCAAGAGAAGAGTGAAGATGCAGGAAGTAAAGAGAAGCAAACTCCTAAACCAGCCTCCTAAACAGAGTCCTCAGCTTCAGCATTCTTTTTAACTGCCTGACGATCATCAAATTAGAGATTGAGATCATTAAAGCAGAGGGTTTAGAAAACATTGCACAAGAGGGCAGTTCCAGATCAGATTTGAGGAACTTCACTCCTGCCTGTCCAACTTGTACAGTCACAGCCAAACACCTAAGCACACTCCAGCATACCTGTGAAGCAAGGAAACGTTGGAATTACTCTCTTACAGAAGGGGAACCAAAACATAGAGAGAATAAGTCACTCGCCCAAAGTCCCATTTACTAAGGCTATGCCTTTCTTGGCTCCAGGCAAGTGTCCTGAGGACAGGACATCTTTCCTCTCAAGGTTCATGCTTTCTCATGAGGCAATTGCCAGGTCTGCACAAAAACCCAAGCAGCTCCTTTTCCCACAGTGTGCCGAATGGAAGCGAGTCTATTTTTCTTTTTTTTTTAAGACCAATTCTTATTTTAACAGAAAGTGCCGTTGCTAAATTCTGAAACTGCAAAGAATTTCAACATACTGTGACCTAATGACAGTGGATGTTAAGAACACATGTGGCTTTTTAGAGCTTTGTGGAACGTTCCCATGAAGAGATACTCGGCAAATGCAGCTTTGTGTACATTTCACAGAACTCTGCCAGCGCTACTGACTTTTACTGGGGTCTGAGCCTTACTCTAGACTGAAGTCACAAAAGAGGGGATTAGCAGGGCTACACTGAGGCTGCCTGTCACATCAATAGCTAATTAACTCCTGATTGGACCCTGCTAAATCCCCATTTCCTTTGCATTTTATCCACCCTCCCCACACAAAAAAAAAAAAAGGAAAAAAAAAAGAAAAAAAAGTAGTTCTCACATAGTAGAAAAATAAAAACTGTAATCAAGGGTAGTAATGAAATAAGCCTCTTCCAAACAGAAGTTATTATATCAATAAACTACAACAGAGTGTTAATACATTGCATCCTCTTGAAACAGAGTTAATTGCCATACCCAAATCATCACCTCTGAATGTGACCCAAAAATGTAAAATTACAACAACAACAAAAAAACCCAAACAAATTAATCTTCAATAAAGTGTCTTCCACTGAATTCTTTATAGAGAAAATTTGAAACCCATAAGCTACCTGTTACCTCAACTCAGTAATGTTGTTGCAAATCTAGAGTAAGACTTGAGCTACCGAGTGGAGATATGACAAAGCAAACAGGTGTATTCACATTCCAACTCATCCATTTTTGCATAAACGTACGGTTTATACCAGAATCAAGGCAATCACAACTACCCTTTCACAGGAGCAAGTTCACCCCAAAAAGGGGGCGTTGGGAGATTCCTCTCCACAGGGAAAGCATCGACGCAGTAATCTTCCTCTCAGACATTCCCAATAGCTGCCTCGTCTCAAAATATGTGAACACTCCCTACATTACCTGAATTAAGCTCTTCTCCGTTTCCCGAACACCAGTTTATCAGCTTTAATATATTTGAAAAATGGAAAGGCTACACTTTCTAGGTGCCAATTGGAATAAGTAAAAGAAAAAATTTTCATCCCTCCGCAATTTTTGGAAATATCATTTTCTTGAAGTTCAAAATGTGACCGAAGAAAATTAAGGAAGCATATGGCTATAAAAAAATGAGACAGGAAAAATCTTTACTTTAACTGCCTACGCCGCTAAGCATTTCAATCAGAACTAGTCATTTTTTCTTTTAGAAATACCAAGCTATAAATTTATTTCCCAGCTGCGGGGAGAAATTGCTGATACACAATGTGTCTGATTTTCCAAAGCAGGAGGCAGTTACCTTGAGGTGCTGCACACCCTTAACTCCTCTGTACACACGACCAAGCCCTTTTCTATACGAACACACATCGAATGTTTACATCACCCGAGTGAAGGAGGATTTAAGAGGTGAGAGTGGGAAGGTAACAGCTTTGAGGACACATCACAAGTGGCAGTGTTAATCATCGATAAAAACAAATTACTGTTAGATAAAGGCAAGTTTCTCCACTTGACAGAAGAGAATGTGCCCCTCGCTCTGAATCACAGAGCAAACTGTTTTCACAACATCAAGTCACAGTTTCTGCAGAGCCTTTGGTTCTCCAGCTGAAGATTGTTACTGAGCTTAAATAGCTAACAGGAGTTACAGGAGGGAAAAGCCCTGAATACGAACAGAAGAACCAAATTACCAAGAAAGTAAGTCAAACTGAAAGCTGAGGTTGGAAACCAACCCAATGGGAATTTCACTCCTGTTATTTTGCCATTTATCTCCCCTCCACACCACTGGGTATCACAAATGGTTCTTAAAGCCAGAATTACAAAATTCGGTCTTTCCGACACGAGGAATATTTCTAGGTTAGCTGTGAAGTATTTATGAAAGGTGCTCACAGATCATGGTTGTTACCCTCCCATCAGGCCCAAAACACCACAAAACCCAAACAGCACCTTGGCAAGACCATTTCTGAGCTTGGATTTCTTACTAGATTTCAGCTCATGTCAAATTCAAGCATGTGAATTCCTGCCATGGCAGTGAAAGAGGGAGAGGGAAGGGAGGGAGCGGCGAGAAAAGATCAGCTGCCTTCAGAAATTAGGTATTACACGAAATAAAAGAGCTCAAGACAGAAGGTCAGGTATCCTCCGTTAGTAAGAACAAGCAGATTTAGTCATGGTTCCAAGTCGCTCATTAAAGTGAAATTCAATAGCCATTATTTTATTACCAACTCTAACCTCCCAAGGGATGCTCCGGTCCTGCCACCGTCAGCTTGTTGGGAGCACCCAGGAGATGCCTCCTGCCATCTGCAGAGACCTAATGGGACAGAGAGAAACCACAGGGAGCAGACCACGTTTTCCAGGAGTTTGTGTATCCCTTATTGACCAGGTCGGTGTGCAAAGAGCGAACAAACAAAGCAAAAGAGAAGTGTCTGAATAAGGAATGCACCCCAGGCAACCAGGTACCCAGCCTCCGTAGGGCACCTTTAACAGGCAGTGCTGCAGGTCTTGGGATTCTGCACAGAGCTTATTTCTAAGGAACTCAAGATTTTTATTTTTCTTTTTCATAACCTTCTTCTTGTTACTTTTTCCCCGGCTTCACTCCATCCGCACTCCCTGTGTCAGAAGGAGGTCTGAGGAAGAGGTTGGAAGAAGCCAAGCTCCCTGCTATTACTCATTCTCCTTCAGAAGCAGCAAAGGTGAAATTCTGGCTTTGTTGCAATGTTGCAATGAAGGGCAGAATTTCACCCTGTCAGGCTGTTCTCTGTGATGTTAACGCAGCCTCCCGATACACGCACACCCTCCAGAGGACAGGGTGGATTCACAAAAGCCAACGCCAAAGGCAGGAAGGGGAAAGTTCTTCCAGAAACACCCGTCCTCAGGGAACGGGATATTGCCCTCTGCAGAGATACCCCCCTCACCTCCAACCTCTCTTACTTTGTCCTCGAACTCCATTCCTTACCCTAAGGAGAAAATCCTGCACAGGGACAACCTCACGGATTTTTAAGATCTATTTATTTTGTCTTTCTCAGGTTCTTTACAAGTCCCCCAGGGCTGATGTTTCCAAAGAACGGTACAAAATGACCCTCTAAGAAGAGAGACTGCAATGAGACTTGTGTTTCTCTCAAGCTATTACCCGTGCTCAGTGGTCCGAGCATATATTAAAGAACAGAAAGCCCACACCTTGCAACGAAGGGGGAAATCACTTCTAAAAAGAAAGTTATCTCTGCTAGACAAAAGGAACCGAATCATTTTTGGTGGTCATTTGGCTACTGGTCGGGTTGTTTTTTCATTTTCCATTATTTTTAAAGAGCCTTTCTTTAAGCAAACAAGAGCATTCACTGATCAGCACCAGTATCTCTTTGCTTTCGGTGTACATTAAGAAAATTAAATGGAATATTCCTAGAAAGACATCTGTGCCTGGGGTGACTCACATTTGATCAATCCCTATGAACTGTTCTTTTCAGAGGATGTGCAATTATTTGCTCAGTAAGGCTTAAACTTTTTATTTATCTAATCACCTCCCTGTAAAGCTTTGATCTGAGCTTCCAAAACCTATTTTTTCTAAGCACTTTAGCTACATATTTCACGTCTTATTGTCTAATCAACTTCAGCCTGTAAAACACGCAATGTCCTACTTAACGCATCCTATTAGGAAATCAAGCTGCCGCCTGGATTTTTCAGATCTCTCAATTTTGCAACCCCGTGAGCCATTTGGAAGCATCATTAATGTCATTATTCCAGGGGGGAAGGAGAGGACTGGCAGCGGCGAGCCCTCCATGCTCTGCCCTGCTAACGTTTGCAGAGTGACTCAGAGGTGAATCACAGGTTTCTGCAGGTGTACACCAGGGAGAGCTGGATCCTTTCCACGGCACAGCGGTTGCAAATGTTTACTTCATTAGTTCATGGGGTTACTCAGCAGTCCCAGCCAACTCCATTTCTCAATCTTACTGTATGGCAGTTTAAAAAAAGAAAAAAGAATATTTAAAGAAAAAAAAAATCGAGGTAGATAGCAGCTCTGAAATTAAAAACACAAACCCAACCGTCAATTTGTAATTAGAAAACCTAAGTGATGTTGGAATGTGAATGGATCTGTGTGTAGCTGTCATTAAACACACATTATGAAATATTTCAGTGTATCTAATGTAAGATCTTTGGGGGGGTTGTGTTTGGGCTTCTTTTTGCGTGTGTGTTGGGTTTTTTTAATCAGGGTTAGGTTGATGGTTGGACTTAAAGGTCCCTTCCAACCCGGACCATCCTATGATCTATTATACTCTGCACCACAAGAGCAGGGGGTACGTTCACTGTCCCATTTCCCACAGCAGGACACCCTGCATGAGGAAGGGTCTCTGAGCGGTGCAGGGATGGTTATATCTATCCACTGAGAATGGACTGGCCATAAGAAAGCTTACAATGATGTGTCTACTTAGGAACTACTTCAACAGCTCCTCTGCAGTCTCCAGATGTTTTGCAATAAGCCTTTGCATGTGTAAAAGTAGTCATTTCAGATTTAGCACAGCATGTCCCACCCTCTGCTGCTGGTGAGCATCAAACTCCTGCAGCCACAGCTTCTCCTTCCATTGGAAGTGCTCCAGCAGCCACGGGCAGGAGGACATCTCTGGATGCAGGACACCAGGTGGCTGGGTGAGCCTCCCTACCTTAAATGCCTCTAAACTAGATTCCATAAGCCACTTATCTACCCATTTCACTGGCCTATTTAAGTTATTTTGAGTTTTACAGTCTTTTGACCTCACATTAACTTGTTCCTCGCAAGCCTGCTTCATCGGCAAATGTTATCACTTTACTTCATGTTCCTCTTTAAGGTTATTAACATATAAAGTGAACAAAATCAGGCCTCCTGGGACTGGTCCTTGACCTGGGCTGTACTTTAAGTCACCTCCAGCCAGAACCAACTCCCAAGTGTTTCCACTTACAGCAGCTGTTTGTCTTGGACATAGAAACTTGGTTTTCCCATGGTCAAAGAAGAAAGTCCCCCCTCACCTTCTCATTATTTTGTCTTCTAGATTATGTTTGATTCTAAGATTCTGGAAAACCTGGCCAGGTTTTTCTCTCTGATACAAAATCAGTAATGGATTACAACCAAGTCAGCTCATTCCTGTAATTAAAATTGATCAAGCTGCCTGATATTCAATGGAAATAAAGACAGTAAGACCTAATTTTCACTCAAACAAGCTTGAGCAGCTCCAGGGGGGCAAAATACCGGCTAAAGATTGAAAGGCTATGAAGAGAAAATGGAGTTGAGAGACTCATAAAAGCAGAAAGCTCTGTTTGTCCCAGATTTCCTCCATGTTTCATGCAAATAGCTGAGATCTGCAAAAGATCTCATTAGAGGTACCCAACCAGAGAGCAGAGCAACCACCCCGGCCGTGCCCTCTCTGCATTATTAAGTCAACACTCTCCATCAGGATGCACTTCTAACCCCTGAAACACTCTTGTATGTAAACTATGAACTTCTGAAAATAATGCAGGGTGAAAATGGAAGCTTGTGAGAGAACAGAGACACTTACAACATGTTCGAAGAGCATCCCAGCGACCCAATACGCTGTTCCTCACACTCACATTGAAACTACAAACGAAATCCAAAGAACTCATAACTTCTGTGGAGTCAGAGTATTCCAAGACAAAAATGGCCATGTCATGTTTATTAATAAAACGAGCTGGATTATTCTGGCCAAGGATCCTACCAAGCGTCAATCTACACATGAAAAGAGCTCTGCAGACCCTTGTCATTACAACAGAGCAGTCTTGGTAACCCTGATGGTCCTTTCGAATCCTCTGCTCCCAAAAGAACAAGCTGAGCCCTAAAGCACCAGGTACCCAGAATTAAAAAGCCGAGGTGACAGTTGGCACAGACAGATGGAGGCTTCCTGGTGGCAGGATCTGGCAGCAGGAGGCTCAGCACCCCTCAAGCAGGCACCCCCGGGTGCTGCGGCACTGGCCAGATTGTGCTCGGGGTGGCACAAAGTTCCCTGGGCTAAAATACGAGAGCGGTGTTAGAGCTTCCAAGGGGAAGGAAAAAAATCTCCCCGTTCTCCTCCTTGGCAGAAAAAAAGAGCATGGTGGCAGCTCATCCAGGTGTGTGTGTGAGCTCCTCTGCCCAGCAGTGGGGAGAGAGCAGCTCCAGGGACCCTGCATTACTGGGGCACAGTGGTGTGAGGACATCGTGAGACACAGAAACTGTTCATCCACCTGGTCTTTAATTTTATGTATTACTTTAGAATTTCATATTCAAATTCAAACCCCATGGAAAAAAATGACAGTTAGGTGACTGAATATGATGCCGGCTCACAGTCGTGTTCATTGTCAAACAGCTCCCCTTAAATATATCTCCTTTTTGACTTCACAGGTGAAACCACATCCCATCAAGGCAAAGTTGGAATGAATACCCGCTCCCACTCAGCAACAGCAAGCTACAAAACACACCTGAGGATGGGTTGTCAAACCCCATTAGAAGAGAGTCACTTAAGCAAGTAACCATTCTCAAATTGGCACCAAATTCTTTCCAGGTCTTAAATGCAGAGGACGATGGCAAGAGAGGAAAGAAACGGGTTTGAAAGCAGCCAAAGGGTGAAGCTGAACCGAGGAGGACCCGGCACTGAGCTGCGCATCCCACGGCACCGCAAATCAATTGTTTAGCTGGGCTTTATTCAAAAACTATCAGCATGTTCTGCTATACTTACTCAAGTAAACTATTAAAAAAAACAACAAAACCCTTGTGGAAAGGTGCATTAGTTATTGTGAAGTCGTCTCTGCAATGCCCCCGGGGAGAATGAGCACTGAAGCTCACTGCAGCTATAAATACCCCAGCTTTCCCATGGCCCGGCCGAAGCCATGTGGCTGCGCTTAGCATCATGCTCGGGGAAGTGGTGTCCTCTCCCCTCCCCAACAATGCTGCTTGGCAGCTTTTTTTCATTTTATCTCACCACCCATCTTTGCCAAAACTTGAATCTGCTCCTGACAGATTAACCACCACCGTAAAAGAAACTGGCTTTTTATTTATTTTTATTTTTTTCCCTGCGGGTTCTGATTGAAAGGATAAGCTTGAACGCCGATCTGCTCAAATGGCCTGCTCTTCTCTCCTGCCCGGGTTGGGAAATGAGGACCAATACATTTGGAGAGGCTTTAGTTAGTCAGTAACCACACTTTAAATTCAATTATTTGAACAGTAGCACAGACTGCGAGACCAGATTCCCAGCTGTTTTGTAACTTACGTTGTCACTTGCACCTGTGTAAAGTGGGCACAGAATACTTCTAATTTGGCAGTTGGGAATTAGACCCCATATTTACATTTGCTTCCTGATTCCTGACTTTATTCATTAGCCAGCATGTGGTACACACGCTGATGAATTATTGTTTAGCTTGTTTTGAAAACACATCACTTGCAAACATACTTAAAAAAGATCTGCAATAATTAGCTGCATTTTATTTTCTATGCTAACTGCACCTTTTTGCCTATCCCTGCATACCCAAGTGCATTAATGGCGAGTTAAATTTAGTCCCCCGTGATTAATTCAGGGTCAAAATCAAGTCTGAGTGAACACAACTGTAAAGGCAGAGATTTCAATGGAGTTCAATTTGCTTATACTGGGACTGAATTCTGCCTTTAGTCACAAAGCACATTGCAGATTTCCAGTGTACACAGGACATTTAAAAGATTGGTTGGCATTCACAAAACACAAGGAAGATCACAGCTAACTCTATCTTACATCCTGACTGAGCGATGTTAAATTATCTCGCATTTTCTACAGCTCAAAGGACACGTATCTTCCATCCAACAATTTTTTGAAAAGCGTCACAGGGAAAACATTCTCACCCTAATTTACAGAACAACCAGCATCAACGTTTTAATTAATTTTAATCTAGGAATAGAGGAAACAAAGCTGAAATACTAAAAATGGGGTGAGAACCTACCAGAAACCCCACTTTGCTTTAACATGATGATTTTTGGTAAACAGATTAGTAACATGAAAGTATCAAGACTGGTTCTCCATAGGGAGACCTTTTAAGCTGCACATAAACACGTTCGGCTACTATAGTGCTACAGCCACTGTACAATCCTTGTGGGTTACACCTGCACAGAGTTACTGATATAATGCACTTTATTTCTTCTGAAGAACATCTAAGGTTCTTCACCTTCCGATGGGACCTGCCCCATCATCATGCAGAACGCACTTAGGGCTCCATACGTTGTCCATGTGGTCTGGGAACCAAAGTTCTACCAGTTCTCTGGCCTGACCATATAGTACCAAAATCCAGGAGGGGGAAAAAAAAAAAACCCAACCTTTTAGCATCTTTTAAAATATTAGCCCTTGTCCAGGGCAAAAATCACTCCTAATGTCATATAAAAGGTGACATTACTGGAAAGCTAAGGACTGGAGGTGACACTATTAAAAACACTCAGAGGAGTTGGCTCAGAATGCTTTGAAATGCTCTTGGGCTTTTGGTTTTTGTTTAAGCTGGGACGGAGAATTGACTATTGTGCAAAGGCAGATTGCATCCCTAACTCGACATTTGTAAAGCAATGTAAAGGTCACTTTAACAATTCCAATAACGGTGAGCATTAGTGATTTTGCAAAGAAAACAGACGTGGCAAGATAAACCAAAGTGCTCTGAAAGGAACTGCTATTCTTTCTCCTGGATGTTCCTGGACTACCCTTATCCTTGGCGTATCTGATCACCTTCCCATCATGCGGTGAGGGATGTGACTCACATGCGGTGAATCTACTACACCTGTTTATTTTCTCCCAATCTGCTGTTATGAATTATCTCACCCTTCCCAGAGTCAACAAAATCACAGCAGTTTAATGCAATTTAATACTCATACACAGAGGACTATCCATACAGGAAACCCCAAACCACTCCAGGTATTTATTAGACATTTAATAAATATGAATTAGTAAGACATTTTTAAAGAGTGGAGGGGTTTTGTGGTTTATGGTGTGAGATTGCTCCTTCAACCCAAACAACCCCTCACTATGGATTGATCAAAAGACTCTGGGACGATCTCATAGCCTTTGCTTTAATCCTATATAAAATAAACATAACAAAGAGTCGCATATAGTCACGCTCTTAAACACAGGTGGTGCTTCTGACAGCAATACTAGACTGAAAGTTCCCTGCAAGTGTAGTTGCATAAATGTATCTCTAATTACTCAGCTTTTATACAGCCTCTGGTTTCCAGAAAGAATTAGAAATGTGACATGTGATCAGGACCGCAAGTATTTTTTCAAAGTTGGGTTAATTAACATTATCTGAAAACCAGAAAGAACAAAGCTACCAGGTGTGTGGAACATTAATCACATCACTAGTAATTAGTGCTAGAATATAGAACTAAAAAGACAAAATGAGGCCATAAGAAATAAGTTGAATCCAACTACAATTTACCATAAATGCTGCTGGAAATAGGCTTGAAACTACACAATTTGATGTTTTTAATGGACAGAAGGACAGGTAGGGGAAACCTGGCTGCCTGGGCCAGCTCAACACAGTAAGAATGCTTGGGGGGGGGAAAAATGAAAAAGAAAAATAGGGAAACAGGAATAAAGCCAATTTCTTTGCTAGTATGAGACCATCTTTCCCCTCCCTGGGATGCAAAGCTTCAATTTCCAACCAAAGTCTGGCTTTCCATCATTAGAACTCTGATTCGAGAAAGCCCCAAAAGTTTACTGAGCAGCAGTGAAACGATATACTTAAACATCTGGCTGAATCAGGGCCTCTCTGATTATATTTTAACATAGTTTTTTATCAAAGAACATTATAAAAAAAATCCCCACAAGTAAGAAAGATCTCTTCTTCACTTGTGGCTTACTGGTTTTCAGTAGATAAATTGTTACTGAAACCAAGCAGTTAAAAGAAAAAAGGCTAAGATACAATCAGTGTAAAAGCAATTAGCCACATTATTTAATGGATTATTATAAATTACATTGTTTAATTACAAGATCAAATGAAATAATACTGGTTTCAATTAAAGCAATTCAAACCAGTGGTGAAGCGAGGAAACCAACTGATTTTTTGAATGCTGCCTTCCAACACTCTCCAAAAAAGGTTACATTAACTACATGAAGACATAAAAATCTGCAGTAATGACAAATCAGTATGTGGAGACTCTTGAACACAATTTTCCAGCCACTCAGCAATTTGGATTTTACTAGAAAAATATGTTATAGTCACAATGAGGTGCAGAGAGAGAGAGAGAGAGAGAGAGAGAGAGAGAGAGAGAGAGAGAGAGAGAAACCAGNGAAGGAGAGAGAGAGAGAGAGAGAGAGAGAGAGAAACCAGAGAAAGGTGTCATCTCAGATCAGAACCTGATATTGTCTGGTTCCTGCACAAAGAGATACCTCTTCGTGTTTATGCTTATGTCACTTTGCTTTAAAACCCTAAATACCATTGGATTTGTAAGGAACCCAACTCACTGACCTTCTCCCCACATGCTGCATCCTCCTCCTCTTGGTCCTTCTACACAGCATGAAAATAAGCATGCTCATTTCCAAGGACTGCCCACCAAGTCTGGTATCTCCATCTCTGAGCTTTATCCCTCCCTAGTGGTTCTTCTTCTCCAGCTTCTGTATCCATCCATTCATCTCCCCTGACCTGCTCCCATCTGTATTTATCTCAAACTCCGCTCTTTAGTGTGGTTCTTTGCATGAAAAACACCACATACTGATGTCTTTCATCAAGGCGTCCCTTCATGAGGGGAAATATGAAGTTTCCCACAGCCTAAACTAGTCTGGTCCAGCAAGAAGCTGCATGTCCCCACTGGCATCCCTTCAGCCTATACCCCTATGCCCTTCCCTGCTGTTGGCATCCCCACCACTTCTTCTGCCTGAATATAATCCTCACCAGCCTCACACAGTCCAATGTCCCCCTGGCTTCTCTCTCAGAATACCCAGTAGAGCTGAGAAGGAGCAAGGTGGCCAGCCTGGGCGTGGGGCTCTCCCTGGTTCCTGCTCCCACCAAAGCCCACCTCTGCCCTCTAAGGAAAGTCCTGCCAGAGCCACAGGAATCTGCACCCCAGAACAAGGGATTCCACATTTAGGCTGAGCAGAAAGAAGCACCTGACCATTTGGTTAACATTTTGTGTGCTGCCTTGAAGTTCTCTGGGGAGCCCAGGTCCTCAGCCCAGCACAGCTTGTGTCTTACCCTTTCCACAGCACTGCACTGGCTGTTCCCTCACAACCTGTCTTCCCACCCATTAACCAAGAATGCAAAAGAAATCCCAGGCTAAAAATGAACACGCCCATCACGAGAAGCAGCTGAAATCATGACCTGTCCAATGCATTTGTAGAAAGGAACAGTTGCAGCACCTGTGAAACAAATATCATGGATGTGGAACCAACAGCATGACCTTCACCATGGTCCTGCTTGCTAAGATTAAAGACACTGTCTCAGAAACCTCGTAACTTTTTCTACCCCGACGAACTTCCCAAACAAAGAACAAAAAAAAACAGGTAAGGAAGGGAAGAGCTGTTGGGGCCAAGCTGATGGAGGCCACCAGAGCTCTGAGAGCCAGCTCCCAACTGCTTGGCACTGACATGGCAAAGCCTCCAGGACTAACGAGCTGGAGTTTCCCCTGCAGATAACAGCAACCCAGATAAGAAAAAAAATGGAACTAACCCTCTAATATGTGTTTTAATTCCCTGAGATATAACAAAATTCCAGACAGCACAACACATTTTCCTCCTGCTTTCCAATACACTTTGGGAACTATCTTCTTTTGATGCCACCGCCTGTCTGAGCACAGCAGATCATCTGCAGTGTCCCTTTGGCCAGGGCTGGCACCACAGCCCAGGTCAGCACAGGATTCACTCCTCCTTTTAAAGGCACAAACAATTTTCGAATGGGTCACAGGCGCTATCAGGGATAGTTCATCAGAACTTTGTTCCGCACAGGGAAGTTCTGGGCTTGTTCATGAATGTGAAATTAATTCAAAATGTGTTTAAAATACAAACGTATCATTGGATTCCAGGGGTCTAGTTTTCCATTTGGCTTGTGGCCTGAAAACTCCATAGTAAGCATATCTAAAATATAATCAATTAAATACATTTAAAACAAATGAGTCTCCTATCTAAATGTTAATTTTCCTTTTATCCAGTGCTGTCTTGCTCATTATTTGGGCTTCTGTTTCAGAGTCGGGGGCCGATGGGGGTGAGAGATAGAAACAGAAACAAAGCAAGCAGAACATCTCCAGACAGATGAAGCCAACAGGAATTATACTAATTTGCCCCTGTGAATCTGTGCGTTGGGTTGGTTTTGCTCTACTGTTTGTATCCACAACAACCCAAGGATGTTGCGTTACAGAAATCCCTGCACAGCCGGTACGAGGAAAAGTGCTGCTGGTTTCAGCTCCCGAGCTCTGCAGGCAAAAAAAAATTAAAAAAAAAAAATCTCAAGCTTGAGCTCACTGCAGCTATAATTAAAAATAAAGGACGGATGACTCATTTCACTGCTTATTGTTAATGGTTAAGCTACTGGAAGAAGCCCTGCCAGAGCTGCTCCTGACCCAACAAACTCGTGTGCTGGGTCTAGCGGGGAGCGGGCTTTGTCAGGAGCAGGGGTACCAGTCACGGATTAACAAGGATCGTTGAGGGACCTATAGCCAGAAAAATTATTTGCAATATATTAAAACAGAGATCTGCTCCAGGGGAGGGAAAGGGGAAACAAACACAGGAATATAGCGTGATTACAGTCATTTCTTCTGGCATGGGAGGATGTTCTCACCCACCGGTTCCAGGCCAAAGGTGAGGGGCTGCTCCCACGGCGGTGGGGACGGAAGCAGCAGCAGTGGGGTTGCACAGACCTAGAGGACTTACTGGATCTGATATCCACTCTCACTGTAACCCTTTCATCTCTGCTGTTAAGATGGGAAGAAATTATATATTTGATGCAGGTCTACATTCCAAATATTTTACCAGTGCATCACTGGGGACCCTGCTTTTGCTGGCACCCCTTATTTCAGCTTCCTAACACACACTGAAAAGGTTGCACTGTTATCAAAGCTATAAAAGCAGGGGTTTCTGTTATACCTACAGCTCAGAGTTAGCCAAGCCAACAGTAAACGAGCTGCCTCGTGTATCAAAAACACCACAACAGCCTCAGAGCAGAGTCCACACGTGTTAATCCGCCCTGAAATTCCCCCTCTCCAGTAGCTCAGGAACAGCCAACTCTGCATCTGCCAGTGGAACCAGCTCCATCATCTCCATCCTGCCCTACACCGAGCACCTCAGTAAGAAAGCACACAACTACAGCACTGGGAATTTGGGCTGCCTGTATTAGGGTCTCTTTCTGTCGTAATGATGTTGTTAAATAAGTTTACTGTAAATCAAGTTTCTTTCGTGTATCTGGTTGCTTCAGATACTCATTTCTCTGGAGCGATTCTGGTGTTAACACATCAAGCTCTTGGTCTTTATTTTAAAAAATTCCCAAGAACAACAATCCAACACCTGACACTTTACCACCATCATGCCTCAACATTATGATCTATTAGAGAACACAGAGTTTATATTTCATATGCTCTTTCTCATAAGGGTTTCAAAGGTATTTTGGTAACACTGTCCCTTCAGAGATGGTCCTGGTTAGAGAGAGAAAACATTTCCAAGATGAGAAAGAGTTACAGAGAGGGCTAACTATAGCAGAACCTATTGTATTAACAAGACAAGATTTGTTTTAAGTTCAATGGAGAAGAAATGCCTTTGAATTTGAGAAGTTAAAGAGTGTTGCATTACCGAGGCACAATAGGCTAAGTTAATGATGAAGTTTCAGTTTTAACTTGAAAACTGCTGGTTTTTGTAGGCTCCAGCCTGTCACTAATAGGTATATTTTAACGAGATACATGGGGATTTAGGGGAGCAACTCCCATTAACATTAATGGGATTCACACAGCTAAATCCCTGTGCCAGAAATGTTTCTTTTAATGTGTCTTTACCATCGCCCCCATGTGCACGCACACACGTGCGTGCCTAGTTAATGGTTAAATGTATAAATAGGAACATCTACCCTTCCAGGTGTTACTCTTTCATTCCATGATCTATGACTAATAGGGAAGGAAAGTGTGGGACCTGGAAGAGCCGTTTTTTGAGAGCAGTGGGTAAATCTGCTCCGAAGGTTGGGCAGGAAAGGGGAAACCACATCATGGTCCAGCTGTGGGCTCGCAGGAGCATCCCTTGTGCCCTTGGTGGTGTGTCTTCAGGGTGGGTGACTTGTGCCCAGTCCGTGCTCTACTTCCATTAGGAAGTACTGAGAATTGTAAATTCAATCAACGGTACCTGGAAGCAACACGCATGGAACTGGGCTCCTTGAGGAGCAATCTATGTGGAACCTGGGTTGCTACTGGGAGAAAGCGTGGCCAGCAGGCTGGTGAGCCACTGTACCTGCACACAGCCACAGCAGCAGCAGTAAATTAATTGCAACGGCTCTATAAAGAGTTTCCTGAATAAAAGAGAGAGTTTAATTTTAGAAACATGAAGTACTCTCATATTATTACCCACCAGGTGCTAGGCGATACATGCAGGAAGCAGCTGACCTAAAAGAGACACCAGGAGAAAAGAAGCCTGATTATCCAAGGGGCCAAGCAGGACCTTGAAACCCAGCAAACAGGCGACATCAAAAGGAGTGACCACCAGGACGCTGGATTTTCAGAAGCAAACTCAAGGGCACAGCAGAGCTGAGACTTGAATCGCTACAGAGAGCTGAACATCGAGGGATGAAAAAGAAAACAGAAAGTTAAAACTTTTTTTTTCCCCCCTTACCATTTCATCAGTGGAAAAAGAATTAGGAGCAAGTAAAACTCAGGTGTCAAAAATAACATCTAAAACACTAGAACGGCAGATAAAGGTATATAATGAGAAGCATCAGCCAAAGCAGAATGAGACTATGCAGAGGGGACAGAGCTTACTCACCAAAAAAATAAAAAAGAGAGCACAAAATTTACACTTGGAGCTAAGAAAAGCACCAGTGTGCACATGTCATCTCGGAGACCTAGATGATCTCCTAGACAGCAAGTGGTTTAAGAGCTTACCAGAAAAATTCACAGGGGAAAGAAGTGTTACCCTAGAGAAACGGGCACTAAGGACAGCTGAACAGGCCCCCAGAAAGGCAAGGCAGTACCAAGTACTAGAGCATGAGGAGGATGCAGCTTCCAGCAGAGATAAGGACTGCGAAATACAGAGTCCATGACCTCAGTCGTAGAATATGGAAAACCCAAGAAAGGCAATGTTCTGCCCACGGTGAAGGTGGAGAGCAGAACACTGTCGCCAGGACAGAGGCATCCCAGGAAGAAGTAAATGTCTATGCACTGATTATGGTTAAGAGGCTTCCAATGAGAATTAAGATAATCTACTAAGGTCCGTAACACATTTTAAAAAAATACTAGGGTATGTGATATCTAGAAAAGGCTACTGGCCACGCTGCATGAACTGAGCAGCAACCAACTTACTTTCATCTGTACGAAGCCAGTGGGAGTTTAATTCCTGAAGGACTGACAAGGATCAAGACCAAACAATGGGGTAAGCAGAAGAATATTCACCTGCACATGGAGAAGTCAATGAAAAGAAAGAGTATCTCTGGTTCAGAGGGACTTCTGTCCCACCTTGTAAACATGAGACTATCAAACAGAGCTCAGGCTGAAAGACATGGAAGGTGCTTGGCCATTTCTAGAGGTCCATCTCTCCTTCAGGCTCTCTGCATGCCTCTGAAGCAGTAACCTCTTGTTACATCCACAGAATTTAAAATGTAAATTGAATCTGGACTGAGAAAGTGTCCAGCAACCTGAGGGAAGCCTCTGAGGGTTGGTGTGACACAAATGAGTCAGTAATGAAATGATGTTTTACAATAAATCAGACACCTACTGACCAAAAGGTTTGCTGTTACACCTCTAATCTGCCTGCCTTTTAGCGCTGAATGTGAGGAAAGGAAAGGCTGTTCTTTGTGGCTCTGAACCCTGCAGAGGGACTCCAGCCCAGACCTGCAGTAACGCCCCAGGAGTGACCCAGACACAGAGGTACAATATTACTAGATACACTATTCTAATATTAAAATATTAGAACATTACGGGAGCAGCAAGTGTTCTGCAAAAGCCTAAATTTACCTTAAAAATGCATGCTCTCAGTACAAAATTTCACAAGATGGATTCAGACCTGTCTAAAACAATTGCCAAAGTGAAGGTGTTTTGATCACTCAAAGTGGGGGAAAAAAAAAGATTCCCTTTTGTTTTACTTTGCTGGTTCCTTCTGCAAACTTCACTTTTGATTTGAGTGCCATATTGGCTTTGATAACAGATCGCTCTGCTACTTCCATATCTCGCTGCCAAATGGGACTCACCTGTTATCTCTGATTGCAGGCAATTCCAACTTCAAGCAAGCCTGTCTATCAACTACTGTTTTAACAGCTGATTAATTAGGGCTACAGGGATCCTGTGGAGGGCTTTATCTGAAGAGCGGCTCAACCATTAGTAGAAGAAACTTCCTTGTACACTCCTAGCTCAGATAACGAAGTACGATAATAGTTTGCAATCCTCCTCCAGCTAATACAAATAGAGGCACTCCCTCTTATCCTAACACACGAGTCAAACAAATCCCCGTGATACAGCACCGTAGTGCCGAATTCTCCGATGTTCAGAAAATTAATATCAGAAAACAGACACCTCGACGACACGTTGCTAACCGAAAGTGTTGCTATCAAAGATGAGTTGTCTGCCTCTCTTCCTTTTCCCTTCTTTAGTTTCCTTGCTTTTTTTTTTTTTCCTTTTTCCTTTTTTATTTTTAAACTAACATTCAAACTAGCCAGGCCCTGGAGAAATATGAGGTTGCTCTGCGGTCCTGTACCCATCCTGGGCTACCACTGCAAAATAATTAATTCTGTCTTTGCCTTGCAAATGCTTTAACTCACTCCTTGATATTCTTTCAGAGGATGGTTGGCGATGCAGAAATTCACCTTTCTTTCAGCGTTTATTCCTCTTACTCAAATTCCCTCCTGTGAACAGCCCTTTTCCTCTGATTTTGGAGCACACCTGGAGCTCTGTAAGGCAGGTCCATACATACGATGCACGGACACACAGAACTCAGCTGGGCAAAGCAGTGTTATTGCATGCTCTTAAAGACAAAACATAAGTTGGCTCCAACAGTGATTAAAGAAATTAATGTGAAGAAAGGCCTACCGAGTATTAATGACATGCTGGATCAGTGGCAACCTGCACCTCAGGATTTCTTTAAATCCTTAGCTTCCCTAAGAATCCACTACAGGCCATCCTCACATAAGGCAGTATCTGAAACTGCAGCCCATCAGCAATAAAAGTAGTGTTTCTGCCAAGCTCAACATAAACCTCATCGGCCCTGGCCACAAAATCATCTCTCATTGTCTCATTATCAGTTAAGATTTCAGGGGGGATTTTTATGCTACTTTTCCACGTTCCATCTGGGTTGGCTGGGTTTCAAACGGCTGGAACCCCGTGATGTTTCTTCAGGATGGATCCCCGTGGAACTGAGTCTACCCAAGACGTTTGCAGATGTTGCTGTCTCTGTAAGTAGGGAGCGTGTTGCAGGTGTCTGCAGGGGAGAAAAGGCACCAAAGGACTGGAGAGATACTGCTGCCTTCGCCCAAGATCTTAAATAGAGATGAAGATATCATGAGACCTTTATCAACAGGAAAATACTGCTCTAGCATAGGGAAAAGATAGTCAAGGGACATATTTCCTGTAGAAGTGGGCTTCACAGCAGAGAACTGAACAGAAAAGAGAGGGGACAAGTGCAACCATACTCTTGATAAAACATCTACTCTTTTCAAAGTTCTGCACATACTGGACGTCAGGGCTTTTGATCCATTTCATGCATATTTTAGCAATTAAATAAATGCCATAATAATCTTTTTAAAACAAACCTTGCAATATCCATCTGCTTGAGTGATTTTTTCAAGAAAAGCAGAGATTTTAATGCTTGATTGACAGATGTTACTGAAACCACTGCCCTGGCAAACTGAAGCAAGTGGAGAAACTTCTAGAGGAAGGTGGATGGTTCAGGCGTCAGTCTCAGACGCCCAACGTACCATCACTGGGATTCACTCACTTTCTCAAGCACAGCTTTTTTCCACATACAGGAATGCTGAAGGAAGAACCCCATAGCCTCACTAGGCTAATTTCTGCCTAAGACTCTGCCTTGGTGTCCCCCGTGGTCAGACACTCCTGGCAGGGAACAACCACACACCCATCGGCCAAAATCCTGTTCCCGTAGATCAACACCAATTTGGACCATCCTCCAAAAAGCCCATTATAATTGAAATCATATTTTAAGTGACCTGTAACCATTACATACTTTATTAAAAGACTGAGGTTCAGCTGGACAAAAACGTGTTTCCTCCGTCTTTTTCAAGGGAAAAGGCCTCGTGTATTTTAGCACTTTGGAGAACTCCTTTCCCCCGAATCTGTGCCAGGAACTAATGACATATGGTTGCTCTCCTAGATCTGCAAGTTGAAAAGAGAAGGAGAAGACCCCTTTCATTACAGCATAATAGCATGCTTGCAATAGTTCAATAGCTGTAATGAAACATGACAACCCAGATCTGCTTCCAGTGATGTCTCGAGCCACTGCCTGAATTGCACACTTCTGAACATGTGTCAAGTCACAACTAAATGAAAATTCCTATACGTTTGGGAGGGGGAGAAGAAAATCTTAATTTTCATATTTTGCAGAGGTCAGCCATTTTCAAATCATCAGTTTCCACAAAATGTTGTCAACTGTTACTTTAGAACAAGTAACAGAGAAATGCATTTTTTTTTTCCCCTATTATCTTGGGATGCTTAAAAACATTTCTCTGAGCCTTGGCCCTGTGATCTGTGGCAGTGATCATTATATTTAAACAAAGAGCAAAACATACAGTCACAGATGAAGGGGGAAAGCAGGGAAAAAAAAGAAAATAAGGTAAAAAGGAAGAGCATGGTGCATTTGTCTCCTCTCCAGCTGTAGGAAGTCTGAGTTTGGGTCTGGTCACTGGACCCTGTCCTTAGGTATGCTTCTCAGGCATGTAAAATGCAAATATATATGGTACACCACAGATCAAAAGTATACACATGTATCAGATACCAAAATGCAAATCTGGATCCTGTTCTCAGCATCCTAAATTTGGCTCCTGTTCACCCAACTGCCTGCCGCAGCTATGCGGATCCACAGCCCTTTATCCCAGCCAAGACTTTGGATGATAAATTTGTTTTGTACATAGCCACTTGCCTTGATATTTAACTACCATTACCCAGGTCAACAAAATTTTCTTATTACTCAGATGATCTACAGCAGAAGTAGTCCTGTGGCATCCTCGTGACCAATTGGTGATTTTTTAATTCTTCGCTTGGAAACTACAATGGTGGAAAACTTACGACTTCCATTAAGTGAAAACTCACACTGTCACATTAACACACGCCTCCAGAAGTTATGGCTTGAAGAAAAAACAACCTATTTCTATAAACTCAGAGAGAAAAGTACCCTCAGCTGATGGTGCTGACTGGGCACACACTGCAGCCTCTCATGGGCAGAAAACCCAACTCAGGTCTCCCGCAGACACACGAGCTGATGAAAGATAAACCCACTTCCAAAAACACTGGGCTGGAGCCCAGACTTTGATGTTTCCTGGATAAGAAGGAAAATACTAAAACAACCAACCAAACAAGCCCCTAGAGATGAGGGGGATGAATGTGAGTTACCCCATTTCCAACTGCTCATAGACTCCACACACACAGTGGGCAGAGGCCAAACACCGTCATTCACCAGCCTTCATCTTCACCATTAACTCTAACGAAACAAAGGCCTCATCTAGTATTTCTCAAAATTTATTTTTTTTTTAAAATAAGAATTCTCTTTTTCCTCCCTTCACCCTCAAACCTTCTTAATACTCTCGTGAAGGCGCTACCAGAATTCCATTATCTGACACACCGTGGGTCATCACAAAGCAACAGAAAACCTTCCTTTCCCAGGCAGGAGTCAAGTACCTGCTCCTCCAGAAGGGCTCAGCAAAAAAGGGTCGCTCTTCAACTTAATTTCTCTCTTTGCTGCCATCTTATGAAAATCGGAGAGTTTGAAAACAAATAAATACATCAAGATTGCACAAAAGGTCAACAAAAGCCACATAAACAACAACAACAAAAAATAGCTGGTTGCATTTCTCATCGCAAAGTCAACACCAGTTGGCCAAAGGTCCAAGGGCTGTAGTCATTTTTTCAATCATACTCACAAATACTTTAATATTGTCCTAGGCCTGCATCTCTGATCTGAGTACCAAATGGAGAGTGCCTTTGGGACAATTTGCCTTTCCCCTTACACTTTAAAAATTTACTGAAAGCTGAATGCAGAAAGTGAAATTAGAGAAGAACTATTCAATTTAGAAATAACTTGCACAAAGCCATTGGAATGCAAGCTCTGGAAAACACAAACAAACCGCACAGAGTTTTAACTGTTACTCTACTGACGGGGTCACATCCTAATTTCACTGCCCCGGGTCCCTCCGCTTTGACCTCTCCAAGGGCTGCAACGCATTCACTGAAGAATGGTCCCCAAAATCACACCTCAGTTGTGAGCAAAACAAACACCTGCACTGCTCTCAATCAGGGCTCACACATTCCGATGTATTTTATACCTTTCAGTTCAGATTCTCACCTTCCTGCAGATTTGGGATGATACCGCTGAAGACAATGATGATTCCTATTGTTGTAATGAAGGGCAGAGTCTGTCCATAGAGACTTTTTTTTTTTTAAATAAAAATCTTCAAACAGCCATTTTAAGTGAATTTCACAATGTCTTTACTCAAAAATGAGCTGCTTGCTGCCTGAAAGTAACAACCAAAAAGAAAAGTTAAGGGATATATATAAAAAAAAAAAAAAAAGGTTAAAACTGTAGGGACTGGGATATTTAATCATTGATAACACTGACTGAATTGTAAAGAGGCTCAAAAGAAGGTGTATGTGAATGGAGATGTCAGATTAGCTTTCCTACTGGTTGAGATTTCAATAACCGTCAGTAGATAAGATACAATTAGTACTCATATAGCGAGGCCAGAGATTTGGAACCAGTTTTCAAAGTAGTGCCTAGCCTTGAAAAAGTTTGAGCTGCTTTATTAATTTTTTTTTTACAAAACATATATTTTAATAAAATGCACTTTGCTTCACAAGAGAAGAAAAACCTTGGACAATTGTCTTAACGTTTCAAGCCCCAGAAAGCCAGCTGAAATGCAAATGATGTTGGAGTGTCCTGGAAACTGCCCGAGTGATGTATGGAGCCTTCCACTGCACCTGAAAGGTCCATGGGTCACCACTGCGGGAAGTCACATTGTGAACCCCAGCTCTGAAGCTACTCGAATGGCCCCGAGACACATCCCACATCAAACAGCTGACCTCCTGCACCGCAGTGCTGCGGGTCAGCTTACGCTTTATAGCCAGAGGCCCCCGCCGATCCCCTTTCGTGATGCCCAGGAACAAAGAAACTCACTCCCAACCTTCTGGGAAGTCTCCCCTGGTTATCTAGAACTCAGCACGGCAGAACCATGCGTGGCAGCTCCCTACGAACAAGCTCTTTCCAAGGGGGTCAATAATCCAGCGTGTGTGGAGGCTGCCTGCCTCCCCTCCTCAATTTTTAGAGCCCACCAAAACAAATTTCTCCAAAGAGAGCTCCTGAGCCCTTCTAATAACTCCCCTCCCAACGCTGGCATCACAAAAGCACTTTGGATTATTTGGCTTTGTAGAGGTGAAGTGATGATTTGCATTTATATATCAAAATATCAAAATGATTTGCATTTATAAAAAGCTATCAGGTCATCCTTTAGTCCTCAATGGACCTCCCAGCAGAACCAGCAGTAGCACAGCCAGCTCCGTACAGAGAAACAACCCCATATGTGAAAATTCTGGTAACACAGAAAGCTCTGCCACTGTACATCACACACCCCACATGGTGATTTATAATATTCATAAATAATTTTAAATAAAGGCTGCAAAATAAAAGTTTCAGAGCTAACCAGAAGAGACTACAGCAGCAAGCGTGTTTAGCTCATTTCTCGACTGGAGTTTTCCGTTAGATGATCAATGGACTTTTGCAAGGTTTAGCATAAGTGGCAAATAAACACAGAAGCTAGTAGATTATCACAGTTCATCTATTAGATGTATTCTCTCTATTCAGACATCAGCGCTTCCTTAACTTTTCAGATTTCCTTGGTCTCCTCCAGAAATGTTCACTGCAGGGAAAGCTTGGACACAACAGCAGCACTGGCACCTCATCCCTCCACTCTGCTCCCACTGAAGCGACCTCCTGTCGATGTCACCAGGATTTGAATGCTAAGGATGTAGCTGCTCCTTAGCCACGACAGATATCTGCTGATCAAAGAGTCTGAGCTACTGTGCTCTCAGCCAGAGAGAGTCACATTGCTCCGCTGCTGACAAACCTCAAGGTGGGAGGGGAAGACACTGCAGCCACCCGCGCATAAAAGGGGATTTTCTCAGGGATACAACCACCAGGACATTCTTCCACTGCTTCTCCCCACAGATCATTTGTCACTCAAGCTTTATTACACAACTCTGCAGTAGCTGTGGTTTCCAAAAACAACATTCCAGAAGACTGCATCACCCTGAACAAGAAAGCAAAAATGAGTTTGTGGCTTTCCTTAGCCCTGAAATTCAATACACGAACACAAGAAGGCGGCGATTACAGATTTCAGAGTCATATAACATAACTAGAGGTCTGGAAAACACGTGGAAAAGCAGAACTGAGGTTGCTTTCCAACAGATCACCTTCAGATGCATCCGAAAGGCCTGATCCCCTCGCCAGGGCAGAGGGATGGAACAGTAGCAGCCAGAGTGAGGAAAGAGTGAGGTTAAACCTTGGGCAACCACCCCTGCTGCCAAAGCACTAACTTGGGTTGCCAGGGTGCTTCAGAGCCCTACAAACGGGCTTCGAGAATCTTCTGGTGAGGAACCAGGAATGACAGAGATACAGGTGCCTCCTCTGAGGCTGCAGGACACATAAGATCCTTCAACACACTAATGTTACTACACAAAAATCATCACATCGTAGATTCACCTCCCTGTTTGCCTTCAATTCCCCCACATCTTCATTTATTATCCCAAGACCTCCTACTAACAAGTCCCGTACCCAGGACTCCCAAGCTCACACAGAACCACCTGGAGAAACGAAACCTACTGCGACCACCTGGGGCTCAGGGAAAGCAGGACACAAAACTTTTAGCTGTTTTGGTGTTAGCAAGATACTTTAAAAATAATAAAATAACCCGTTCCAGGAGAAAGATATTTGCCAGAATGCTGTGACTGTGATTTCTATACTAAATCCATGCCTTGGATTATTTTGCCTCCCTGAGAACAATTGCAGCTCAATCACTGACCAGACAATAGATGATGTAATTTCTCCTAAGTCAACAAAAGCATGGTGAGATTCAGAGTCAGCTTCTGATTGAAAATGTTTTAGAGGCACAAAACTGACAGCACAAATAATCCCAGTTCAGAAAGTTGAGGTGGAGTCCAACTAATGAAAAGAAAATAAATAAATAAAAATCAAGCTGCAAATAAGTTCCTTCTCCTCACGACAGAACCACTGCTCCAGCTCTAATAAGAGAAAATCATGAGCTAAAGCACAGAACTGCCAGGAAAATATGACCCCAAAGTTAAGAATGTGTCTTGAATTAACCAATATTGCATTCAAACAAAAGAAAAAAAAATAATAGCATGTATTTTTATCCCAGGTAAATACCGAATTTCTTCACCTGCTTCCTCTAGAACCCGGCTCAGGCTTCCAGATCTTTTACTACGACTCTTACAGACAGATTTTTCAGAACAGGTTTGTGTTAGTTAAGTAGGATGAGGGCTATTGCAGAAACGGGTGCTTATTATGGGATAGTTAAATGAAAAACTCTTGCATTAGAAAAAAATAAAAAGAGAGGTGCTTTTATTTCAGAGTTCCCTCAGATAGATGTAGGGGAGCACTGACATCCATCACTCTGCTTCACCATCACCGTCTGTGGGGAAGTCACCAGTCCCTGCTCTAGAGGAGGATGCACCCACATTTTTAGTCTGCAGGCAACATCACTTTAATTTTCATTTTAATCTTTTGCAGCAAAACAAAAACTGCATCTTATTGTAAGTAATATAATTTATTTATACTTGATATCATCTGAAAAAGTGATGACACACCAACAGCTCAAGCATGAAGCATTTTTAATTCTTCAGATAAAGTGACAGATGATTATCAAATAACTTAATATTTAAATATTATCTAAAAAAAAATCTCTTCCTTTTAAAACGCATATGAAACAAACAAAAGAAAATGCTTCATTCTCTCTATTTTCTGTGGCCTTCCTGGGTTTGAAGGACATCCAGGGTGACAGGTCCCATAGTCACCGAAACTTGAGCAATCGGGTCCATCCCATTGTGTGAAACATTTTCTGCCCTGTATTGCTTTTTTCTTGCCAGGACTCTCACCAAGTCATTCTTTTCATCACTCGCCTTGTGTTTATCCATCTCCTAAAGTCATTACTCTCCCTGACAAGCCATTTCTTGCCTAATAATTTGCCTTTTTTTTTTTCTTCCCCCCCTCACCTGGTACTATGTACAAGCGATAACAATTTTCTAAACATCCAATAAGTTGGGCTTTAATTACTCAATCTGCCTCTTAAACATCTGCAGTTTGCTCAGGTGTGCCAACATTAAAAAAAATATATAGATAAATACAAACATTTAGTACAGTAATTCTGAAATTAAGCATCACAACCCAAAACAGACCACAATTTACAAGCGGGTCACGCGCAAGGTGAAAATGTAACTGGAAAAGAAAGAAGAGAAAAAACAACCAATAGGACAAGTCTAAAATAGCATCACAAGTATGAAAGTCTGGAAACTGCCTGCGTACCACTATCCTCCCAGGTAAGGGGATACTCCAGCTGGGGTCTCACTGGAACGGAGCAGAGGGACAGAATCCCCTCCCTCACCCTGCTGGCCATGCTTTGGAGATGCAGCCCAGGGTAGGGTTGACCTTCTGGGCTGCGAGAGCAAACATCCAGCTTTTCATCCAGCTTAAGTCCAGCTTTCCATCCACCACTACCCCCAAGTCCTTCTCCTCAGGGCTGCTCTCAATCTCTTCATCCCCCAGCCTGTGTTCATACAGAAGCCTGTACTTGGTCATGTTGAACCTCATGAGGTTCACACAGGCCCACTTCTTGGGCTTGTCCAGGCCCCTCTTGGTGGCATCCTGTTCCTCAGGTGTGTCACCACACCACACAGCTTGGTGTCACCTGCAAACTTGCTGAAGGTACACTGAATCCTTCTGTCCATGTCAATACTTTGAAAAACAGAGCCTTGAGGGACACCATTTGCCACCGATCTCCATCTGGACATTGAGCCATTGACCACTGCCCTCTGAATGTGACCATCCAATATGTCCCACTTGGCCAAAAACCCCACATCCTCATTTTCAATTCACATGTTGGTGTTTTCTAATACGAAAGTCTGACAGAAGTCTGATGAAACATTTTCACCAGGAAAATCCTTATCTCATGATGGTAAAATCCAAAAAAATTCTTCTGAGTCTTTTAGAGTCTATTCAAAATTTTGGCACATTCCCCAGTTGCGTCAGATCCTGTATCTGCAAAGATTTTATAAAGTTCACTTGTTGGTTACAGACTGTAGCAATCACACTGTTCCTTCAGTGGCATCACAGGAAGAACAGATCACAGGGCTGGGTGGGGAATCTATTTTTAATAGAAGGTTTTGGGAGGGAGCCTTTTGTTTTTGCTTTTTTCCAGCAGAAAAACGCCATTTGGCATCTGGGAACAAACTTTACCAATTTGGCTCCTCCCAAAAGCAAGTATAAACCATCCAAATAAGTGTCTGAGGAATTTTTCTCCTCCATCGATGAGCTGGAGGTGACAGCACAGGTAAATGTAGGGAATTCTACTGGAGATGAGCTTTGGTTTATCCAATTTGTAGTTGAAAATTGAATTAATAGCCGGGTGCTAAATTTCTTTTTTTTTTTTTGCAAATACTTATCCTCTAAGAAAAAAAAATAGATATTTAATACCCTTTTATGTGGTAAAATTGATGAGATTTTATCTACAGAAGAACCACCTTTTGAAGATCTACAGGTTCCAGAATTGCTTGTCTTAGTACTGTCAAAGACACAGGACAGCACCGTCTTCCCCTTTGCATCAACATGGAGCTAGAATAATTTACAGGCCAACAGAATCCTGATAAATAAAATATTTATCTTCATTTCCATCTGTCATTAAAATCACTGCCTCTTAAAATAAAAATGAAAACTTCATTTCCCATCTAAGGAAGCACTTCCTTTGATCTCCACAGAGACAGTGCCTGTTGTCTGGACTGAGAATTAACATTATCTAAATGGGGGAGTAAATACGTCAACTGGCCTTTTGCAAAACAAAACATAGTTGGAGGGGATTTGGATATTTTTTCTTCAATACAGTGTGGTTTTCTCTAAAAATCCACTGAATAATTGTCATCACCTGTCTGTAACCAGTTTACAGATACAGCGATCTATAAAAATCCCAGAAACCTAAGAAACAAACCCCAGAGTCCATCCGAAAACACGGGGTAAAAAATGAAATTAAAGACTTTATTAGAACATTTTCTCTCAGAATGAATGCTGAGAGAATGTTTAGAGAAATATTCAAAATTATATTACTTCTGCTACGCTTCCTCTGTAAAACGTCCCCTGTGACTGATTAAGTTCCTTTGACAGAAATGCTTATTTCAACACTTACTGTATCAGACAAAAGAAATTCCGAGGTACAGTGAACCTTCATCCTTTACACCACATTTAGCAGTGGCCCTTCATTCCGAGCCACTCTTAAAAGCACAGTTGTTGCGCATTAAAAGGTCACGCTCATTTTCTAAGCTTTCCATGCAGAAACCAGGCATTTCTCCCGGATCCACACTGTAACTGCATTCCCCACCCTCCGCTGAGCTGTGAGGATATAATCTTCCTTTTTGTTTACTTGTCAACAATATTAATGCTTTCTATTTTCAGCACTTTACTTTCTTCCTACTCTGAAGATATGTCAACAGGCAAAAAAGTATACTTAGTACTCGAATATGTAATGCAGCTTCGTCCTTAACTCTGGGCAGATTTGTTATTATTCAGAGGTTAAGAGTTTATACTGATTGATACTTATTCCATAAATACACCACCAGTATTTTCTGTACACTAACTCTATGTACATCTCTCACTTTAGAGTAGAGAATAAAATTTAGTATAGATAAGTTGATGGGTATTACAAATACTTTTCACCAGCCGCTTGATTCTTTCCCCAGATTTTTTCCACGCCTTAAAGGACCCCAACATTTTTAACTTCTAAACCAGGTGGATTCCAGAAATGCCAAAAGTTCACCGCTATAAAGAACAGCAAATGCAAGGTGCAAGGAATATGCCAAAGCCCGTGAGTGTGAGAGTTGATTTTATCACTCATTCTACAAGCCTGAAAATATTCCACACAAGCTTGAGTTAAAAGTTTCCATTAATCACTGTCAGCAGGAAAAGCCAATTCCCATAACACACCATTAATTTATGCAACGTATCCCATGTTCTTTAGTAATTTGGCATTTCGGGATGTTAGACAGACAAAAATAAAATTAATTACTAATTCAAGCAGTGAGATTTTTGCCGTACTCTTTTACAACCTCCCCATTTCACTCCCAGCAACATAACCCATGCAGCAGAAACGCCAACAGCCTTCCGTTTGGCAAGGCCTCCGTCTTTACTAGATCTTTATCAAATGGCATTGCAGCAAGTTGAACTCTTGGCAACGTGTTTTGGATCCCTTGGGAATTTTAGCACTTCTCAATCAAAGGGTCCAGATAACTGACACAGCAGAACACTCCGGGGCTATTTCTTGAACTGTGATACCGCCCAGAACATGATACTGGCATTTGGTCACAATGTCTTTTTTTGATATTTAAGATTGACACTTGCTGCAATTACCCTTTCTGCCAGATTCTGCTCCAGAGATGCACAGCCTCTCAAATTACTGACAGCCCTGCCACAAACCTGACTTTGTTCTCTTAACCAACTACTCCCCGTGGCATTTCATTAAAGGGATATTTTGACGGAGAGCAGTCCTGCCAAATACCTTTCTACTCATAAATTGGTTTGTCATTCCACTTCTGGCTGGCTTTGCTGAGCGACATGCAGATTTTGAGATAATCCAATTAACAAGTGGAGCAATTAATATCACAAACTATCTTTTGGCTAACTTTGTGAGTCATGGGGTTAAAAGTTTTCCAGTGACATGAGAGCTAAACTATGTATCAATAATTCTTACATTCCTCTTCCACAACAAACTCTGAGCCAGTCCCTGGTTCTCATGGAGTCCCTCTGGGAACTCAACAGGACTTCTCCATCCTAACTCAGGTCAAAACTTACTCGTATGGAAGATAGAGATGCCACCCTCATCTGTCTGAGGACCAGTTTAACAATTTACGGAAACAAGAAAGTCAATGGAACTGGTTATTTTTTTTTGTTCTTTGTGTTGTGGTGGTCAGTTCTTAAACACCAGTTTGGGCAACTTCTACTTTTCAAAATATTACCACTTCGTCTCATGAGGAGAGCTGAGAATATTATGCAGACATCTTGCATGAGTTCATTATCAGCCCAGTGTGTTTAGCACTAGAATTCCTCTATTTTCTGAGAGAATGGCCCAAACTACAAAGCAAGTTTCCTCCCACTGACTTTTCTGGAAGCTAAAGTCAAGTAAAATATTAGTTGTGATAATTTTACAAAAGAGAGATTTTTGATTATTGAAATGTCTTCCCAGGGCAATTTTGTGCTTGCCTTGCTGCTATGATAAGCATCAAGGGAGGAAGAAAAAAAAATCAGCTCCTTACAGAGGAGAAACTGTGTCATTCCCACCTTTTAAAAGTGACTCTTCCAGGATCAAAGCAGAACCTAGTAAAAGCTTTAGAAAAACTCTGCTGTTTTACATCACGGCTGAATTTAGCTCCAAATCTTTGGCTGAGACTTTCAAAGGTAGCAAAAGAGACTGAAAAACAAGGACAACACAAGGTCACTATGATGGAACAAGAATAACTGATATAAGTCCGTTGTCCCCCCCGAGATGTTTGAAAGGCAAACAATTTTTTAATTAGTTTAATTAGTCAAACCCCTAATTTTAACCATATGGCAAGAAATAAGTAGTATAAAAAGATAATGGCTCAACAGAAATGCATGTTTGAGCAGAGACTGAAGGACAAACTCTCAAGAAAACCAGTTAAACAAATAAGAAGGAATTATCAAACCAGTTGGCTGCCCCAGCTGTGGCTCCACTCACTTCTGCCCTCAGAAAAAGCATCACTCCTAGATGAGGCATCTTCCTAATTTGTCCCAGGCACCACTCAACCTGTTTGAATAGTGAATTTCTCGGCAAACATATGAAAGATACTTTGGGCGACTGCTTATTTCCGTCACAAATTCCAACTCTGTAGCATCAGCACCACACCAAACAAATCACTGCATCCCAGGACATGGTCTTACCCTTGACCACTTGATGCCAGTTGACACGCTTGTTGAAGTTCTCAGTGGGTATCCAATGATCCATTGTATGTCCTGAAAGGCATTCCCGCCAACAATCAGCCTGCATTTCATCCCCTTGCCAAAAGGAATGGGCAAAGTATGGTTTATTTACTGTAGGGATGTTCTCTCACTTTCACTCGTTCCTAGAACAAACAGAATATCCGTCCTTCTTAACATTAAATATTTGGACTTGACTAGTTCCTTTCTTTCCACTCAAATTTCCATTCAGGCCTGAAAATGCCAGACCCCAGCTCGGTCTCATGGTCAGTTGTGGGTGGGATCGGAAGAGATACTGCCTGAAATCTGACAAAGGCAGAAAACCAGTTTTCTCAGAAAACTGAGTTTCACGGTTCAAAAATTTCACGCTAAAGGAACTTGGACAAGTGTCCATGAGTAAAAACTCCAATCCAGCTAAGAAAAATATCACCACATCCCACCAAACCCTGAAACATCCCGCTTACGGGAAAAGTCCTGCTGAAGAGAAGCCTTGGGCTAGTTGTGGAAATTTCCTTGCGCTCTCTTTCCTCCATCTCCCCAAAACTCCAAGCTTTCTTACAGGCTTTTGAACATTCCCAAGACTATTCTGAAAAATAAAGATGGGGAAGAACTGTTGTAATTGGACTATTTAGATGTACATACTGCTCATTCTGGGACTGCTCCCTATAACACTTTCTACGTTGTCACAATTATATTGATTTGTCCAGACCATTCTTACAGGTCGCTGCTAATGCAATATCTGTCACTTGGAGAGGTGCTTGCAGTCAAAGAGTTATACTCATCCTAAAACATCCAGAGGCCCTCAGTTGTTTTCTAGCCATCCTCTTCCTTCTATTGGAAAACAAGGCCTAAAGGCATATAGTGCTCTTCAGCAGGTATAGATTGTATTTTAAAAGTACTTGAAATCTGTGCCCAAGGTTCCTGTGGAGTCTTCATCTCACCTGTAGCATCTTCATCATTGTAAAGCAGTACAAGACCCCTGTAACAGGGAGAGTGAGCACCAGAGCCCAGAGAAACAAGGTGTTTATCTGTCTTTGGTCACATTACAACTTTCCTTTCTACGTCTTTGTATAACCTTTGTCTAATCCCTGTGTTCTAGATGTATCTGCTCGCCTATTGGATTGGGCTCGAGGCAATCTGTTTCAATATGTTATGCCTCCTGTGTAAAGAGAAAGACAAACCCAAAACATAGAACAGTCCTAACCTGAAGAGACAGTAAAGAAATCAGACAAACACACCTTGAGCTGTAGAAGACGTAGAACTCCAGTTCACTCGCGGACAAACCCTACTGCCTTGGCACAGTCAGTCTGACAGCTAGAGCAGTACTATGACAGAACATAAATCACATCTTAATCATTTCATCCCTTTTTTTGGAGAAGCACGGCTGGTAGGATCAGAGCACTCCAACTGGCACATGTCATTTGATCACTTCTATTTCCTAAAGCTCGAGGCTTAAAGGGAACCTTAGACCACTGGCTACGTCTGAGTCAGTAAATTCTCTAACACTGAGGCCAACTGAGAAAGGGAAGCCCACATCTATGCTATTAATCATCTTACAGGAGGGTCGTGTCAAAACTGCTTATTGGAAATGGTTCCAATCTCCAGAGCAGCGACTGGGAACCAGTTGGATGAGTGCTATTTGTCAGCAGCCACAGAAGTGTTATTTTAACACAGTACAGGAGATGTCATACCAGGACCCAAATAGTAGCATGGAAATAGGTGGCAAAAATAGCTTCCCAATTACCACGTGCCAGTACACTTCATATAGTTACCACAGAACTGGACACATCGACCAGAAATAAAATAGAATTGTCGTTTTTTTAAAATCTAATTAGTTCTGCTTTTGCTTTACTGATTGAGGTCTTTAAGGTACTCACAGCACAGCATTTAATTCAGCCTTAAATACCATGGATTCTTTATTCAGTTTTCAACAGCTTTTGGGGGTGCAGAATCCCGAGCTGAGAGTACCATGCTGTCATCAGCCCAACCAATATTCAGACCTAGAGCAGAAAACCAGCTTCCATTCATTAAAAGTCCTTTTCTAAATTATACATCCCCCTTCATCCCACACCGCATCGGAACACATATTTAATTGCTCACGCTCCAACGACAGTGTAGGACTCACAGTGAGGAGGGAACAGAAGACAACTTTTAATGATGAAGAAACATCAGAAATTATACCAAATCATTTTTGTTCTGTCTTCAGACTATCAGTTATATTACCATTCTGCCATTATTTTGCCTAGAATGGATGGATAACGGATGAACTGACTTGTTTTTACCACAGTAATCCTGAGCACTGACAAAACATTAACACGCTTCCTGGCTTCCGGAACTCCGTCAGTATTCCAGGGTACAAGCACATCCCATTTTAGGGGCCTATTTTCAGCTGAACAATGAACACAAATTCATTGCTTTTGTGCTTCCCAAACAACAGATGTTTTTCTCATCTCTGTCAAGTAAGAGAACTATGCTACTGTGTTGCTCTTCATAACAATAAATAATAAAAAAAAAATACGTTTTTAACTTTCTTATTGTCCTTTCACATGGCTTTATCCTGGATGCTTTAGTGGCTGTCATCAACTTCCTTCACTTCATAACTTCTGAACTATATCAATTGCTGTTAGTGTCCCTTTTCCTATTCATTATAAATTGCTTTTTTTATTTCTAATCTCTGCTTCCACTTCAACGCTGAGCCAGAAAAGGCTTTTAGGCTTTTTTTTCTTGGCTGTAGAGTCATGGATTTTGGACTATCTAATGTACCTTTGCTTTATAAGAACCCTCAATTTTCAGCCACACTTCTCATGCTCTTACGTCTTTGTGGAGATATCATCACATTCTTCCCCAGTTTTTGCTGTCTATAAGAAGTTTGCTCCAGGTTTTAGAGGTTTTCCTTACAGAATCCTTTCTGATGGATAAACAGCTTCAGACTCAGAGTTGCCGCTCTGGAGATAATTTTTTTATATCCTCAGAATAACCTCACTGGTACCACTAACCAACAGGGCCACCAGCTGAGTGTCTGCTTCACCCTTCCACCATCTGAACTTTACGATTTACTGCCAAGTCGTCACAAAACTCCACCAATTACCTAAAATCAGACCAACGGGGGACTGTCTGTAAACACATTTACATGTGGCAATACCCTGTCAATGACCCACCTCCAAGATAAAGCTAAGTTATGCTAATGCCAAGCTTGAATCACCAATAAAGAGTAGACCCTTTCTGCACCTCTAGTATTTATGAGATTTCCAATGGCTCCAAATTCAAGCTGGAGAAAAGTCCAAAGGAAAACTGGGTTCTCTGGAGCTCGGGATGGGTTATGACTCCAAACAGCTCCCCTCCCTGTGAGAAGAGGTTCTGGTTTTGAGCAACTCTGAGCAGCAGCGTTGATTGGGAGCACCCTGAAATCCAGATCTGAGTTTCCAAACCTGAGACCTTCAATTTTTCAAGTCACTTAGAGGAAAATGGACAATTATCGATTTTATGAGGCCCTTGGGAAAAGTTCAGAAAGTGTGAGGTTATATTTGAAAATTGTTTGCAAACAGAAAAGGTGCCTTAAATTGCCTCTTCAGTTCACAGAAATAATAGGTTTCAGCAGAGTTAAGATGCTGGGAGTTTTAGAAGTGTCACTGGAATAAAAAAATAATGGAAAGTGCTCAAAATGTTGGTACATCCTTGTAGCTCAGAGTGCAGTATCTGCCTATTGTCACTTCTATGCACTAATTACAGTGAATGGAAAAGGGTAACAATAAATAAAAACCAAGATGGGGAAATGTCATCCAGTTAATCCAACTCTGTAGCCTTCTAATTCACAGGAAACATTTTATTTCTGGGTTACAATGGCTGGTGCTGCAGCACATTTTCTATGCTGGGAGTTTTTGCAGCAGAGGGAGTGCTTACATTACATCCTTACCTGACATTTTCCAACATCGATTTTTTTTTCCCCCTATAGAAAAGTAGTGCACACACACACGTAGAAAAGCAGGTCAACATTATTTACTTTTCAGCTTAGAAAGTGCCAAGTTTACCGGTGCCTGTTCATGACTCAGGGGGCTCTTTCTACATCCAACAAATATGGCACAAAAAGTCTACTCCAGACTCACAAGGGGATTGATCCAGAAGCTCTCAGCAGCCAAGTATCCCCTGCCCCTCACCTTCCGAGCATTGGACCTGGCAACCTAAATAACTTCATTTTATCTTGTTTCTGGATGAGGCCAGCTTGCAGCTTTGTAAATAAGAGACATTTAAAAATAACAACCATCTCATATTTTGTGTATAACACACCTAAACCCACCAGCATTGCTCAAACTCCAACTCTCACAGCTGATCACCAGGACAAAAAGCTACTGTGATACTGGGTGGGATGATACACCAGGAGCACAATCACCCCTTTGTCACAGAACACAGGGCATCAGGCTCCTCAGGCTCCTTCCACCTGCTCCTCCACCAATAAATCTGCCCTGTTTTCCCCCATTTCAACAAGACTATCTACCAAGAAGACATGGGAGAGAAGAAGAATCCAACCCAGGTTTCACTCCATCCAGTGCTTCCATTGGTCTCTCCAAGGGACCAACAGATCCCTGGGATGAGGAAGGTCTCAGATATGATGGGAAAGAGGAGCAAAGGTCCAGCCTCTCCCCCGCAGGTTGCACCTTGCCCTGCCCCAACAGTGATGGTAATGGTTTTTTGGACAACTAGTATTTAGGTGTTGCTCTGGCAGGTTGCTGAGGGCTTGCTGAGAGAGCGGTCCAGAAAAGGCAAGCAGAGACGTTCAGAAGTCAGGAACACAGCCCAGATTGAACAGAATTTCACAGATCAAGTAAAAGGCTCTAGTTTCACTTGGCAACTTTATCCCAAATGAATCTCAAACTTATCTGTTGTAAAAAAAAATAAATGGATGAGCTTAAGTTGGGGATTTATTTTTTTTCCTAGAAAATTGTCTGTATCACACATGCATATATTTTAACGCAGCAAAAGGTACCTTGAAATGCAGACCTTGAGCTCCCAGTTCAGAAGATGCATCTAGTTGCCTATAGATAATTACCTTAACCTTTAATGTTTTTCATTCAGCACAAGCAGTAGGAGGGGTAAGTATCTTGTGGGTGTCAGAAACTCCAGTTTACATGTATACATAAGGAAAACAGTATGAAAATGCACCTAAATCAACAAAATTCGTATCATAATATTGACAACAATCATTTTAGGTCATGTTCCAGAGTCCAAGAATTCCCAGTCCATTAACAAACAGTTAGGAGCAGAGGGTAATAACCCGCCTGCTGGAGGCAAGTACCAGGAGAGGACACGCACCCTGACGGGGACAGACACAGCTCTGTGGAAGCAGCCAAAGCAGGTAACTTTGCAATCAAATTCTCCTTCCCTGACCAGCAAAACCCACCTTCCTTTCAGAAAGGTACTAATGGGATGTTCTGGGGAGAAAGGGCACATGCTCTGCCAGACTACGTGCAGGGAATACTACATTTTCTCTGAAAAATAGAAAACAAAACACAGTTTGGGAGCTGTGCAAGGCGGTTTTTAATTTCATACCTTCCCTAGAAATAATTAAGATGTGTGTGATAAAGGATCGAGGTCCTGAGTTTAAAATTCTCCAGGTCAGAACTCCTGTTCAGAACTACCATCAGCAGAAATATATTCAAAAAGATTTTGAACGTGGTAGCTCCCCTATTTAGTTTCTCCAAAACATTTCAATTCTTCTGTCCCCAAGCCTCATAAACGCCAGCCCTGGATCAAGCACAGCAGAAGTGCAGATCCTTATGATCCAATAAAAGAATCAACCCCCAAGACCCCTCCAAAATGACTTGCTCACTCTCCAAATTCCCTTGTCGATGGCAAGAGTCGATTATATTTAGCTCATGTTCCATTAAAAATCGCCTGTCTTTAAACAAGGTGCTGGTTTTTTATTCTTTCTGGCTTCAGTTATATAAGACTTTACTGCTGTCTTCACTCTGATAACACTCCAACAGTCTAAAAAATACATTTCAGGTGTTCAACATGAAGGAGGTTGTGTGAGTTTAACCTTCCTTGGGATCCTTGTGAGCTTTTTGTATTTAATACTTGTTTTATGTGAAGCCTGTGGAGGTTCTAAAATATTAGAAGACACACTTTCTGAGGACTACCTTTCTAGTAGCCTGAAGATATAGCCTTGATGTTGGGCAACAAAGTTATTCTCTGTAATCCCCTTGATGTTGTAAATGAAAAAGAGGATGGAGCTAACATCATCTGAACTTTGGGCAAACCATTTGCTCAAAAGCACCATCAAAGAATCAAGCCCTGCCAAGGAAAAAAAAATAAAAAACCCACTAGAAAAAAAATCCCAAAGCATACACAAAATGAAATTGGTGCAAATTAACTTCATTGTGGTTGGAGCCCCACACAAAACAAAACCCACCACAGTCTATAAAGGGAAGTCAGAGAAGACAAGGATTGAAGTTGTAGCTTCACAGTAGCCATCTTTTAACAGCTTTCCTTTTCCAACACTTTAACCTACAAAAAAAAAAAAAAAACAACCAACCCTTCCCATTGTTATGCCCCTATTCAACCTTCATTCGGAGTCATTCACTATGCATTAATTACCACTTTCTTCAATGCACCGGGAAGCTCCCAAACATGCTCCTGTTTCCAAAGAGGCACACTTCCATGCCTCAGCTTTTTATATGCAGAGCCTGCTGGATTTTTTTATTTTTTTCTTCTCCTCTGCATACTTTGAGATTCCCCTAAATTTTGCATACTGTAACTGTTCAGCAAGGGAGGGGGGAAAAAAGACAAAAGGCTGATTTCATGCTTCCAGAACAGTTGTTTGCATCTCTTTCATTTTTCCTTCCAGCTGTGAGAGGCAGCAGAAGGTTCTTTAGCAGGTGTCCTGCCTGCCCTATGGTAATTTTTAACTTTCCTTCACTTTCTTTTATGTCTATTGCATTTGTAGAGACATTTTCTCCCCTCTCAGTGCTTTATTGCTGTTTTTCCTTTCTTTCCCCCCCCTCCTTTAAACGAAATATCTCAATTTCCTCTACTATGTCATTCTGTTCAGCTGCGAACTCAGATTATACAAGTGAGCCAGGGAGGCACGTTCAGAAGCCCCAACATATAAACTAAATCTCAGCTCTTTCCTATTCATCCCCCAGACTTTCATCGCTGCTCAACCACGAGTGCCACACAGAACACAGCTGCCAACGTTGACAGGCAAAACCAGCTCCAGCATCAGTCCCCAGCACCCCCACCTGAATCCCAAATCACAGCACCTCTCTCCTCTCAGCCAGCACCCCGCTCCCTGCGCCCCAGCAGTTGTAAGGACCCCATGGTCTGAACACGGGAGAGAAATTAAGCATTCACCCAAGTCTTGGCAAGGTTAGACAAAAAGAATCAGTTATGATTTAAATGATCCAGAGTATATTTATCTTTAAAGAAAAAAAAAGTATTTCCCAGGGCAAAACTGATTTTGAGCTCCTGTACTGCTGTTGGGTTGACTTGCAAAAGCCTCTACAGAGAGGACATTGTGAAAACAGAAAATAAAGGGCAGACAAAACTATGAACCTTTTGAAGAAATTCAAACACCTCCATCAGAGGGAGTTGTTTTGAGACTTTAAAGAAGAAACTCACTGCAAAGCCCAGGCCTACATCTTTTCAACGTGATACGCTCCACGCTTAGATTGCACACAGGGAACGTTAATCAGCGCTCAAAATGCTTTCTGGTAAAAAACCTGCAGAATTTTTGTAGACAACTTCTGCATGTTTTATTCCAACACACGTAAACTAAACAACAACAGATGATTTGAAGCCGAGAAGAAGGACTGTAAAAACAACATAGCTCCTATTCAATCATCCCACGGTGAGCAATACCAAAGATTTTCTTATTTGACCACCTTTGCCTTACTCAATATTAAAAATAAGCATTCGACAAAGTATAGTTTCCCTGCAGCAGAAACAGCTTATGTTAAAGGTAACATTCACATTAACTCCTCCTTATTTAGAGGCTGAAGAAAAAAAAGAAGTAAAATAGCCAAACTCTTCGACAGCATAGCTTTGGGATTAGTAATTCAAAAATCACATCAAGTTTCCAGTTTATTTCGGTGACATTTTACATTTACATGTAAAATCTGCCATTTTACAATGGCAACTCACTGCTTAAAAAAAAAAAAATACAAAGCCAAAAAATATTTCCTACCTTTTTCCCACAGTGAAAGTTGCATCCAAGAACAAATAAATCAGGAAGCAGGTGGCAAGAGAAGTCTCTCAGGAGAAAAGTTGTCTTCCTGCTGAAAGGGGGAGGGGAAAAAAGTAGAAGGAAAAAAAGAAAAAAAGTTCCATCAACACAGTTCAAGTGCAAAGAAGCATCCATATAAGAAAATACTACTATTAGGGAAACATTTACAACTATTTTGTAATTACTGATTTTTAATGATATCTCAGGTGACAGAAATATGTGGAAAATTATTTGTTCATTGTTTCCTTGATTATTTTTTTTTAATAGCTTAAAAGATACTTTTCTTAAATCAATTTTTTTTTTCATTTTCAGAAATAACTGAAGTGCATTTTCAAATGCAAACCCCAGTCCCTCTAAGAAAAGTCCTGGAGAATGTCTCTCCCTACTCCAGGGAAGGATCCTCCACATGATCCAATATCTCATATCTGGTCTTTCGAGGTGACAAATAAGATGTACCCACTCAGATGGAACTGTAGTCTGATCCAGCGTGGCCATTCCATGCACCCATGAGCTGACTTTGCTGTTCACAGCTCAAATCTTACAATATTTTACAGCCTGAAGAACACCACTGACACTGGGGGAATGAGAACTGCCCCATGCAGGAGAGAAGAAACCCACGCGGTTGTACCGTTGGACATTTTATCTCATTCATTATTACATTTTCCCTTAATAGCTCAACCCCAAATCAAAATTTGTTTAGGAGAAACCCTTTAGAGGGATAACAAAGAACACCTAAGTTCAAAAAGTCAATCACGTGAGTTACCTGGGAGCCTGAATTCCCACTTTCCACCCTTCAGGACCTACTACAAACTGGCAGGAAAACTCCTTTAGAGTTTGTAGTAGGTCCTGAAGCACTTTCTAAGTCAAGCAAACGCATGTAACCAGAAACAATTGATGTTATTTAATTCTTTAAACCAAACAAAACAAGAACACATTCCCATTATAAACACAAAGGGTGCGTTCAAAAAGAAAAAAAAATAAAAGGAGTGGGGGGAACTCCTTCTTATGAGAAACAAGGGAATATGTACAGACAAAAGCTTTTCTGGCAGCCTTTCGCTATTATTTTCCACTAATGTACACTTTCACAAATTATAGAGCACCACAAAACACACTCTGGGCTGCGCAGAGCAAGTGCCTCTCAGGAAGAGACACCAAAGGGCCCATTAAAACCAAATATTTAACTTATAAACCAAAAAGATGCATCTATTTTTTCAAATGTTTTGGTAGGGAAGGTAAACCACCTTCTGCTGCTTTCATTACACCGTTGATTTTAAAGAGAGGGGCAAATAAGGAAACATTGTGAACCTGCTTGTGCATTTGGCTACAAATAAATTAAAAGTATTTTTAAAATAAATGCAAAAACCTGGTACCCTGTGTAGAGGCAGGAGAACAGTCTGTGCTCCGGCTGTTCTGGAGGACTCTGCCCATCAATCCCCACCCAACAGCAAACAGCCAGAAAACCCAATAATCCAACCAGGAGAGCAGCACCAGCAGACTATCAGGGCTGGAGTCCTTCAACAAGCTCAGAAGAAACACCTGATATAAACCCTGCAGCCTAATCACCATTTAAAGAGCCATTTCCCCCCTCCAAGCGGCCTGCCACAATCCCCTCTCCCACTGATGCTCCAGCCCTTTTAAACCAGCTGCTCCTGGAGGGCACAAAGCCTGATGTTCTGCTAGAGTGACCTTGCCGGCCCTCACCTGTGTTTTAAGGACACAGACCATCTTTGCAGAATTGAGAAAAGGTCCCTTTTTAAATGATTGAGTCCAATTTGGGCACATAAGGATCAAGAAAAGCTTGAAGCCTCCTCTTCAGATGACAAAATTTGCCGGTTTCATCTGAACCTCAGCAGTTGGTGGTCAACTTCTGCCAATGCCGGGTACAAGGAGGAGGTGGCTTCTGACCCTGCGGCACTTAAACCAATGACATTCCATCCAGCAATTCCTAGGGGCAGGATAACTAATGCTATATCCCTAGGGATGCTGCTTCCCCTTGGAAAAGGCCTGAAAGCCTTTCTTTTAGCGCTGTTAGAGCACGAGGGGATGGTGATGTAGGTGTTTACACACACACACAACCAGGAAAAATTCAAAATACATCCACAATCATGCCAAGAATTAAAAGCTCTGATGTATAGGTATAAAATAAAGAATTATTATAGGAATAAAATAAAAAAGTCAGGAATTAAGAAAGCGTAGAGTAACGACAGACCCCCAGGTAAATCTGCTCACCGCAGCGCTGTCACTAGTTCACAAGAACCAGAAGCTCAGAGACTGGAGGGGAGAGCTCTGCTGCTGAACTTTTATTCATGTTCCATTTCAACTCACCGGCACTGACCTGAGTTGAGGGTACCGAAGCTGCAGGGAAGGTAATCTTCAAGGCTAGGAATTGTAAATCCTCACATTGTTCCATAAAATCAGGCTCTCCAACTTCAGCCGGAAAGCCTTTGGGGTAGGAACTCTCCAGCTACTTTTTTTTTTTAGGGTCCAGCACAAAGTGGCCTGATATTTCTTAGCACTTCTTGGTGCTGTTGTAACGTAATTAAATATACTGTTTTCAGTGTTTATATAAAAAAAAAAGTTGCAGGAATACCTTGTTTGTGAGTTTGTTATCGCTTCTTTCCGGCTGAAACATGTCTGTGGCAGGGTCTAAATTAGCATTTAAGGTCAAGAGTGAGATTTCGAAGCAGAACTCCCCGTGTCCTCATTTGCTGTGTTTCCGTCCCCAAGACATTGATCTCAGAGCACACAAACTGGATTTCTTTCACGTGGAACTGAACTGGAAGAGGTTGTCCATGATTACACCTAATTCCACTTCTAACTTCTTTTTATCCCACTGTTCATGGGCATTTAGGTCTCCGGGGCCAGGCACTTTTGAACTAATTGTCCCCAAAATATGGGGACAAAATATTTTTATTTTTTTTACAGAAAGGAAACAGACTGAAAGACGAATTCACCCGACCAAAGTTCACACAACATTTGGTGACAAAGCAGGAATTCAGTCCAAATACCCACAATTAACAACCATTCTATTCTGCGTGATTTGTAGGTTTCAAGCTTAATTTCTGTCAGATCCCTCAGACATTTAACTCTCAAGCTGTTAATGCACCAAACACATTAATTTTTAAATGCTTATTTCCTTCCTGCGCTGAAGTTCCTGCATTTTATTTCATGCTTTCTTATTTGAAATATCTGCCCAACACACCCCAAATGTTTTCTAAGTCTCAGTGTGCCCCTGGATGGCAAAAACCTCAGCACATACATCGATGCAAATCTGTTATTGTGGTCAATTACACAAGTATTAAGAGAATTGAGAGTAAACGCTCATCTAGTGTTAATTGCAACTGATTAAGGAGTAGTGAGCACCAACAAACCCCACCAGGCTGACTGTGTTAATTGTGTGCTTATTTTCACCTGTAACCCATTACTACTTTTCCCATCATTGAAGAGGGAAACTCCTTGAATAAATGAGAACAATTTCCGTGCCCTGAATTAGAAAAGACAATGAGGTGAACGCTGTACACCACAAGCACAGCCAAATACTAAAAATGTTTTAAAAAAGCATTCTAGGAAAACACAGGGCGAAGGACTGATCCTTGACAACAGCAGCAAGGCTGGTCCCAGCAACTCCTAATCACCAACCTCTGCCAAAAAACAGGAGCCAGGGCTATTAATGGTTTATGATGTTTTAGTTCTAGCTCTAAAAGGCAAAAAGCTCCTTGCTTTTGGAGCAAAAGGATGTAAAAACTGGTCTGAAAAGACGCTGCCAAAACAAAGACCTATGTACGATATGTACTTTAGTTACAGCAGGGACCATCGATTCCAGTTACACGTGCTCTGAAAGGCAGAACGGCACCAAAGCTACCCATGAAACCAACCTGTGGAGAGAAGGGTCAAACAGACCAGAGGTTGCTACAGCTGGTTATGCCATGGACTGTTGTTAGAGATAGGACAACAGGTAGCAATATACAGTACCTACCACACTATCTCAATTTTTAAGTCCAGTTTCAAGAAGATTCAAATCTCTGAAGGCCAAAAGACACAGTTTTGTGGGATAAAGTGTGTATAATACAGAGAATTTTATCCAGTTAGTCCTATACTGAGACCTACAAATATTATCCAGATCCCAGATGGAAGATCCAAACTTTCCCTTGGGAGCTTATGCCCATGGCTGACTGTCCACGCTACTAAAACCATAAGCCTTGTTTCTGACGCATATATATTTGTCCCACCACTTTTCTGTGTTGTTTCTTGTAACAACTCTCCTTGCTGAATGGTCCAAACCATCCCCTGAGCATCAACCACTACCCCTGGAGCATAAACCACCCTCTGCCACCCCGACACCAATCTCGAGGCACTTTTCCTGTGACCTTAACGAGTCTCACAAACCATTTCACCCCGAATCCAACTGCATCTTGATTTTCTTCTAATAAACTAAATGGACTGTATCCTGAGGCCTAGGAGGTTCCAGTAACATTATTCTTCTCCCCTTTCCTCAATTTCAAGAGCACAGACCCTAAAGCAGGTGGTCGCATGGCAGCATCTCCCCAGCCCCACGTAGTGCAACGTATTTCTCAGCTACTCTGGTGATTCATCTTCCATATCGTGTTTTCCAGTATCACTTCCTGAGCCTGTCTCCACAAAACAGCTTTATCGCTTTATGAATAACTGATTAGGAGGAACCGCGTGCCCTTGTTTAGTTCCACTTTTTCTTTTTTGAGCTTTATATCTGTTTTGTTTGGTTTGAAACCACGCTATTGAAAAGATTAAGTTACTCAGCATTCCAACATCAGCAAGACTTCATTTGTGAATAGAGACACCTTCTGTACCCTCTGCCATCAACCTCAGCATCTTAGAAGATTTTTGTTTAAATACGCCAGAAATCCACGAATGCACATTAAAGAAAAAACAAAAACATATTTAAATAACTTTTTTTCTGCACCCCTTTTTGTTGACTCTCACTTAGAGTAAAAGAAACATCCTGAGTATTTTCTAGTTGCCCTTGGAAGAGGATTTTTTTTTTTGCTTTGCAGGTTATTTGACATGAAGGTTTCTGCACAAACCAGTCTGCTTTGTATTGCTTTCAAGACATGATGACTGGGATTGTCTGTTCAGAAAACCAATTGGGTTACTGAAACAAAAGACTGTAATTTCCACATTTTCCAGTACAGCAGTTTAACTCCTCCTTTGTCTGTTAAGCTATACGAGTCCAATCAAACTAAATGAAACAACTAGTCAGACCTGCTGTGATATCAAATATAGAACAAGTCATTTATGTCACCAGTGCTCAGCCCCAGAGACACTTGGCAGAAGAAACACCACGCTGACCAGTGCCTTAACCAGAAAATCCCTTTCGTTAAGGCTTTGACTCAAAATTAGCTCATTGCTCACCTATCAATGCAACTCTTTCCTCAAGAATTTCATGTTCTGAGGAGAACATGCATGGTGATGCTTTCCTGTTAGTACTTTGGCATCGTAATTATTCACCTGCTATTTCCAGTCTCTGATCCAGAGTTGAGGATGTGCCATAGTTGTGTTAGGTGTTTCTACAAAACTTGAAACACTGGTGCTATGGCCCATGTCTGAAAATCACAACCAAAAAAAAATGGTGTCCTTCATCAAAGTGCCTAAAGAAAAGGAACAAGCAATCCAAGGATACACTTGGAGACCCACAGACTCGCCTCGTTGGTCCCTCAGCAATTCCCCAAGGACTCGGCCCTGTGCCAACACATCAGTGCCTGTTCTGAAGGACTGTATTTTAATTCCTGACAAAACCCAACAACTGCAAACAGCCATCAAATAGAGAGGATGAACAAACCCTGGTATCCTCAGGTCTGACAAGCAGGAGCTCCACTCATACCGTTGCTGGCCAAGGCCATGCCCTCTTTGTCACAGCCCACATAAAGCCACCCAAGTATGTGACAGGCATTGTTTGTTAATTTTAGAGATAGAGGTATCAGAAAATTGAAATTTGAAAATTTGAAAATTTTTCCAGCTCTAAAACCAAACCAAAACAAATAAATTCATCATGAAAATTACTTTTTTTTTTTTTAACCCCATCAGTTCCCCAGCTCTCCATGAATACACCCCCTAGCACTTTTCAGCCAAGACAATCATTTGATAAGGTCTGTAATGGGACCCACCAACATCACTTCTTGCTTCCTTGCAGTAGCCAACAAAGATTGAAAACCACCTGAAATCACCAGTTCAGGGTACCTGTCCCTGGGCTGGCCCAGCAGAATCCCAACACCTCCTATTTTGAGGAAGGAGCCCGAGCAGGGCTGGCCCTTTTCCATCAGAAACTGAACTTTGCCACTGAACGGAATGTTTTAAATAAACTATCTGTTTCTAAATATGCAAAGTAGTTCATTACATGATTTACATGAAAGCCTAATATACAAATTTCCTGGTGTTCCCAATAGTCTGCAAGACAGTATGTCTTTCAAATTCTAGCTCTGCAGGAAAAGGGGGAAAGGAGTAGAAAAGGACAGCTCCAGAACCACGTGCCTTCACATTTCAGTCTCCTCCCAAGCCAGCTTCCAGGGGAATTCCATGAGAGCCTGTAAGGGAAAGACCATCCCAGGGGTGTGGGGCCAGGGATGCCAGACGCAGGTCGTTGCCTGCTTCGCTACCATTTATTCTCTCATCCAGGAGGTACCAAAGCTTTTGCAAAAAGGTCATCCCTCTTACCATCAAAGAATTATACCTACAAAAGGTCGGTGCAGCAGTATAAACGATACGACAGGGTGAGAAGACCTCAAACCAGGAACTGGATTCAGAGGTTTAAAGGCTATTTCCCCAGGGCAATAAAAAAGTTTATTTAAATCTGGCTAGAGCTAGAAGCTGAACGCCACTGGCAACAAGCAAATACGCACATTTATTTTCACATAAGCCACGAGTAAGAAAGAAGTACCCTCAGCTTTGCGTAATTCCAGCTGTTGAGAGACTGGAGTAAACCTGTTTTATCACAGGTCTTTCGTGTAACATGACAATTAACATTCCCTAGAGGGAGAGTGGTTTGTTTTTCACAAATTTAATTGTTCCGGGGTGATACTGTGTATATTCAGAAATCCAACAGAATACAAATGGACTTAGAAGTCTGCATGTCTGTAAGACAGAAGCATTGCCATGAAATGGGCCAAACGTAGAGATTCACTGCTTGGACCTGGCCTGGGATTCGTTCAGAAAATCATGTCCAAAGAGGTTGTGTTTTCTAGGGAATTCTGGATGGGTCAGTGCTCTGCCAAGGTGGTTGCACTGGACCCCTCTTAGAACAGCCTCGGATCCCCAAACTCTCCACTTGCCAGCTGAGGGGACCCTGGGCTGCGGGGAAAGGGGCAGAACTGGGCCAGCAACAGCAGCATTTAGTGGCCAAAGGAAATTCCTCCTCTTAGTCCCCTCCTGGGAGGGATTCCTGGATTCCCATACCTCCCATTCAGGCACTTCACTCTTCTAGGTACGAGTCCCTGCGATGAATAATAATACCTACTTAAGTTGATTTGCTCATTAGCATTTCACATTTTTATTTAGCCAAGAGGTGGAAAAAGTGGGTGGAAGAGAGAGTAAAACCTAATTCCTCCCCCTCCCCTGGCCCTAATGCTTATCTCCACCCCCGGCATTGCCTGAGAGAGGCACAAATACAACGGGACTCACACACACACAGTGCCCAGGAGCCTTGAACAATGTCCCTTTCTGAATAGCGACATCCCCGCACAAGCAGTCAAGCTCCACTTCTCCCATCGGAAGAAAAAGCTGCTATTCCCCCTCATTCCCATGAAACAAGTCAATTATTCATGTAAGCCCCACGGAATCATCTCCATAACCCTTCTCTGGGACCCTCAGGCCAACCCTTGACACAGGAGTGTAATCATACGGCACCCGAATCAGTTACACTTTTGGAGAGGGGTGGGGAGAAGGACTTTGCAGAGCCCACCACAAATTGCCCAGGCTGTCCCTCAGGCTCTCACTCCAGGAAGAGCCTCTCAGCTCAATTTTCAATTATGTTCTCATCACAATTTACAACAGACAGTGTGTAATTTACGGCAATTACCTCTCCCGACGTCCCCCTTTAAAAAATTTCAGATAAAGAGGCAGGCAAAACCTGAAAGTGAGCCAAGCTCACCTGGCCTGCCTGCTCGCCGGGGCTGACGGCACGGGGAGGAAAAGGTATTTCTGACAGGGCTGAGAGGGAGATACTTTACAGAGCAGTGAATGCGTGCTGACAACTAAATCAAGCAGAAGAGGAACATAATTGTTGTGGATGCATTCCTTTATTTGTTAATGCATATATACAATATCATAACAACCGAATATTGTGTAAAGGGGTGATAGGGAACACAGCCTGTCAGCCTGGGGAAAAGACCTGCGGAAAAAAAAATGACTTTACAGTAAAGTCATCCAGGCTCATTTGCTCTGTGCTTCCCTACTGCAAACTGGGGTTGCTTCTCTCCCCTCACAAGATAAATACGTAATAATAAAATAAATAATCCACCAAACCTGAAACCAAAACCCACCACGCTACGTGAGTGTTTGAAAGAAACGCACTGAATCATCTCACTTTGTGTAATCTAAAATATTTTAGTATTGTGCAGGTATCTTGATCAAAGATACACTGTGGTATTTTTCATTTTCCAAGATCTGAAAGTAAAACTGAAAAAATGTAGTAAAGCAAAACTAATGTAATTCTGAGAATAAAATCTGGAGCTAGTAACAAATATTTTGACAGACCTACACCTTCATCCTACAAGAATACCTCAAAAAATTGGGTCAGTTTCACAGCAGTTTCATTATTATTACAGATTTTACCTTTCTTCATGGGCGTAAAAACTTCCTATTCTCATATTTCAAGACAAAACATTTTTTGTTTACTTCAAAATATTAAACAAAAGAATTAAATATGTTTATACTACAAAGTTCCTTCACCAGGAGTTTTAAATTGGGCAGCTCAGCCCAAGTGTGCCCCAAACTGTGAAACCTCAACACGCTCTGCAAAGTAGGGACATCAGGAAGGGCTTTGCTCCACCAAACCTTGGAGGTGTCTTGCCACCAACTTCAGCTGAGTTCAGATGACACACAGAATCATAGAATGTTTTGGGTTGGAAGGGACCTTCAAGATCATCAAGCTCCAACCTCCCTACCATGGGCCTGGACACCTCACGCCAGAGCAGGTTGCTCCAAGCCCCATCCAGCCTGGCCTTGAACCCCTCCAGGGATGGGGCAGCCACAGCTTCTCTGGGCAACCTGGGCCAGGGTCTCACCACCCTCACAGCAAAGAATTTCCTCCTCATAGCCCATACAAATCTCCCCTCTTTCAGTGTCCAACCACTACCCATCAGTCCTGTTGCTACACTCCCCTACATCTATATAAACTGAAAATTGTTTTACATTGTGATAAACATCTTAATTTGTAGGCAAAACCCTGAGCTACAGGTGCTGCTACAGAATTTCTCCCCAATTTCCTGGTATTAAAGAAATAAATAAAAAAGACACCCTTCTCAGATACTCACAACAAGGACTATTAAGACTATCTTTCCGAGTACAAGCTGTCTTGTAGCTTTTGCAGAGCTCTCTAAGCATCATTAAAGCACTGTCAGTAACCTACTGCTCCATTTTAACCACTAGCTGGTTTAGAACACAATGTTTATTAAGTGAAAAAGCCCAAATCACATACCCAAAGTGAACTATGAAAGGAGGCAGGCGAGTGAGTGCCTCGTGAAAATGCATATTGTACTGTAAAGCTGATGTTTAATGAGAAACAGGTCTACCTAAGCCATAGGACGGGTCACAGAGGACATGGTGGGGAGGAAAATGTGATACCCAAACTTGTAGGCACTTCTTTAATGTCAGGTCAGTCTCAGCCCAGTTGAGAACAAAGTTTGGATCTCCCAGCTGAGCATCTGCTGTCTTAGTGGAGAGTACAGACAAATAGTTCCAGAATGTGTCATCTTCGGTCTGACAATGCAGGTACTGACGAGCAGAAAAGGAGGAGACCAATGGGATTTTCCAAGCTGGGGAAACCCCAGGAAATGGATCACAACTGGAACTAACCAGTTGAAGCTCTAAGATAACACAGTTATAGTGAAGCTCTAAGATAACACAGTCATAGTGGGATCAGTTGAAAAGCATGTAAGGCCCTGCACAATCCCTGCTGTTGGTGAGGTCAAGAGCAATCTGTGCCACCCACAAAATCCAGGACTATTTTACCAAGGGCACTGCAAGGCCTTTCAGCAAGACTGAGCACTGACCGGTGAAGGAACAGGTCCTCTTCTGAAGTTTGGCTGAAACCAAACAGTTACTACCTCCCTTCCGAGTCCATGCTGAAGAAAGTCACCTGCTTAATCCTTTCCATGAGGCTTCAATATCAGCAAAGACTCTCATGAGACATCACAGATGAAAAGGTAACTTTGGGAAGAGTGGACAAGAGGCACGGGTTAGGTTGCAAGTGGGTGAACTTCATCCCTTCAGAGCTGTAGCACCTCCTCACAGCTCCTCTCTATCAGCCAACAGCCTCACACAGAATTAATTAGCCCACATTGCCTGCGGGAATGGAGACTTGGTCCCATCTCAGTCTCCTGGTGGCCAGCACAGCAGCTGCCCCAAAGCCCACATTCAGGAAGCACCACAAACAGAGCAAAGGCAAGGAACACTGCGTACACAACATAAGGATTTGGCACCAGTTCCTAGTGAGCGACAGGTGCGTTCCATTCAGTGTGCAAGGACCACACAACTGAGCTTCTTTTGTGGCCAGGGTAAGCTCCCATTGAGTTCTCCGTGACCGAAGATGACTAAAAACCCCTGGTCCTCAGCCCATCGTCAAACCAACTGCCTCAGAATTCCCTCTTCCCTTCCATCTACAGGGTTAGCAGTGGAAACCCCAATCTTAGAAGCTCATGACTCTTCCATGTGTGATCTGAAGAAATAAGCTCACCTCTGCTAAAGGATGCCAGGAAGGGAACAGACCACAGGAACATTTAAATTTGAACATTTCCTCCTTGGAAAATGCTCAAGTACAACTAAAAATATTTGGCAGAAACCTCAGATGAGGGCAAACACAACTGCAGTTCCACCAGAATTGCATTTTCCTTAGAAAAACACAAGGAAAAGCTGACTATGCTACAACAGAAAGTAAAGGAGTGTGCACCTGTAAATGTAAAGTACTTCTTTAAGCTTGAGGAATAAAAACCCAGCTATGTCTGGTTGCGGCTCACTGGGAACAGCAGGGATTGCAACACAGAACCACAGCAGCCAAAACCAGAAGCCGCTCCTGTGTGTCATCATGAATTACTGGTTCCAGAAAAGGACTGGTTTATTAACCAGCTATTCTTCTCTTTAGCTCGAGAGAGCTTCAAGAGCAGTGCTAGCTGTGTGCTCCGGTAATGCTCCAGCACAACAGGATCCAGAGACCTGGAGTGGAGCCCTGAGGTACGACGACAACATAAATAATCAATGACAAAAATATGTTTTGGTTATAGACACATGGGACCCAGGCCACAGCTCCTCAAAGCCAACGGAAAGATCCCCATTGTCCCGGGCAATTTATGGGAAGCGGAGATAAGCATCAGCCCGTGTTTGAGCTCTGCCTCGCCCCTTGTTATTTACCACACAACACGTTTTCTGTGTCTTCTCACCATTAAATATTAAGTGTGTATATTGTAGTATGCTCCCCGTGCAGCACAGGCTGCCAAAATCAGCACCTGCATGAGTTGTTCTGTTTAAAAAAAAAAATCAATAAAAATACAATACAAAAAAAAACCCAAATAAATATATTATTTTAGCACTAAAATAGGACCACAGCACATACGAACAACAAAGAGTATACATTTTATTAATATGAGGCAGAATTCTCTTTTCCAAGACGGCCAGCAAAATCCTTCTGATGACGAATGGAGAGGACTGGGGAAAAGATGTGCAAGAAACACTCTGGTACCTTGCAGCACCTCCCAAAGAAACATCCCAGCTCCAGGTGGAGTCATCAGACCAAAAGAAATTATTTCTCCCCCTTTTTAATAAAGCAATTTGAGATTGCATTCCTCGTTTGCAGGAAATGCTTAGGCTCTAAGCAAGATCACAATCAAGAGAGAGTTCAGCAACTGCTGACGTAGATATATTTTAATCTAATACACCTTCAGAGAGAAGAGATTTCAGGTAAATAGAAACAAATGCCCTTCCTGGAGAATTCAGGTTCCTCAGCTCTGGTTCTGTAGGTGCATTGGTGAAACCCTGACATCAATAGGGAAAAGCTCCATAAAGCCAGGATTTGGTACAACAAACCAGGATCTCCAGGGCTGAGATTCCAACCTGGAAGAAGGCTTTACTATTCCTTCTATCTTTTCTTTCATGATTGCCTGCTTCGTATTTCACTTACAACAGAAAAGAGAAAGGAAGCAGATGCCAAAGAGGAACTTTGAAACCTATCGTTCCATAAGACCATTGGAAATCTGGTAGATACTTGTGATTCAATTAACTACTAAGATTGGGGGGAAAAATTGTTACAATTCAAAATTTTAATTATCCTGAGCAGAGGGAAGGGAAAAGAGAAAAGAAAAACCAAAGTCACCAGGCCTTTACCTTGGAAGCTCGCAGACCTTGCTGTAACTAACTCAATAATTACATTGTACTGCCAGCAACAATTCAATTTTTTTTTTTTCTCGCCTGAGGGTTCCAACACATTTGCACCATAGGGAAGCCTTTTCTCTTTACATCTCAAAACTCCACCACAAACTCTTCCTTTATTCATAACAGCCAGATCCCCAGCTGAGATAGGCACTTTCGTATTGCTCTAGATGACAGTTTTCTGTGTTCTTTCCAAGCTCAGGGGGTTTTATAAACATATCTGGCAATCTTTCGATAGCTGGAGGGCCTGGGATGACACTGTGTGCAAACAATATGCTCTCACTGCTAGGGAAACAAGTTTATTCAATTCAATTAATAGATTACAGTCAAGATACTTGTTATCCTGCAATGAAAAATAGGAAAAGAACCCTGAGAATTAGGGTAGGTCGCAGGATTAGCACCTGGCAACACAGCAAGCCAGGCAAAATAAGACAAAAAAACCCACTTGGTGATAAAGCGCTATCCATGAACAGGGGCAGAGGCCGGTGGTCTCGGCACAGAACGGACTTTTAACTCACTTAAAACTGAGCTCAGTCCCCTCAACCCACAGGGTCTTGGGTGCAGCATTTTAAAACGGGGATATTCCTTTTCAGTTACTTAAGGGTTACAAGAAGTGTTTTTCCCATAAGAGATGAGCAATAACTCTTCCTTGGTGAAACTCTGCTGTTCTCAAGCCAACGACAGCTGCCAGGATTTGGCTCCATGTTTTAAAAAGAACTGAAGTAAAATTCTATTTTGAATTTAAACTCTATTCAAACCAGAGCATTTTCTTACCATCAGCAGTTCACAGGATGCAGATTTGCTTCTACGATAAATATTTCCAGTGCAATCCCATTGGTCTAAGGGAAACACTGATGCTTTCCTGATGAAAAATACTGCAGGAGCTGGTGGTCCCATGCACCCCCTGCTCTGAAGCGTGGATCTGCAACGACTTGTCCTTGCTGAAACGCGCCCAGAACAAGTTCAAACTTGCAGAAGTTACCAGAGGAGCAAATCCCATTTAACTGCCAGAGTGACAGGTAAATTTGCCTGAAGGATGATTTGTGGTTAGGGCACCTACAGGAACACAGGAGATATGAACTTATTTCATACCACAGACTTTCACAAGTAACCCAATATCCAAACGCCTCAATTCCTGTATGTAAAACAGGGATAAGAACCCTTCTTTTGTCTGGTTTGTCTGTTCTCTTTGGCAACAGGGGACATACCTGACTGTATATGTCTTCTGTGTGCAACAGCTGCCCAGGTGGTGATGAGGTCCTCACCCAACAGTCAAATCCCAACTCAGGTCAAGGGAACCAATAATAATTGCTATTGAATATTATTCTTGTTTTGGTAAGCAAAGACATCACCAGCTTCTCAGAGCTTAACATGGTACTATTAAAAATAATAATAATATGAAAAATAACATACTGGAAGCAGTATAAAACTATCATCAATGCTGGCAATCCCACAGCCTGCAGAATATGGCACAAGGGACAAGTTGATAGAAAAACTATGGGAAAAGGAGTTGGGTTTGGAGATGAGAAGAGTATCCCAGGAGACTGACCAGCTCTCTCCTAGAGATGTTCTAGTGAACACGACATTTAGGAGAAAAGTTACGTTTGGCTAAGGCCACCCATTAAACTCTCCAGCACCCAAACCCCAAGCATGGGCTCTCTGGGAAGTGAGAAGAGCCACGTTGCTGCCATTGAAGCCTGGGAAGGAGGGAGAACTTCCAGGTGCTGGGAAGAACTTTCCCATTAAACCATTTCTGCTCTGCAGCAGCTCTCAGTGCCCACGAATTCACAACCCACTGGCCACATATTTGATGCTACTCCAACCCATGATCGCTCCTAATAATTCCATCCCTCTTACAGCCTTAAAACAAAAAAGTCCAATGACCCACAGCAGAAGAAAAGCTGGTGTGAGTCCTCTGCTCCCTGTCACACTCACAACCTGGGACCCAGAGGAGCTGCTCCCGACCACATGTGTCAGCAACTCTCTAGAGGTCACTCCACAGCCTCTCTTTCTCCCACTCTGCCCCACAGGTTTTCTATCATCTAAATATTGGAGTTCTCGTTGGAACAAATGCCTGACTTCCATAAAGTTTTTCACCGGGATCTCTGACCGATTAAGAACTGGGTCACAGTCATTAGTACAGTCGAGTGAATAATCAAAAATTAATTATTTATTTACTTAACTTAGCTGCTCCTTTGTTCTTAGATTAGCCAGGAGGTCATGACGAATTTCCTCGGACTTCATGCATGTTCAGCAAAAGTCTTTTAATATGTTTATTTTGCAGCTTGCTCAGGAATTTGCAAAACTTCAGCTGAGTTTCAGAGCGTGCAGCACAATCTCATTACGTCATTGCTCAACTACAACTGAGAAATACTACAGCGCATCTACAAATTAATGTACATTTTAAACTCAATTGTTAAAAAAAGTCTAAGTCAAAAGTATTTTGCCCCATTCCAGTCCAACTGTTTGAGGATGTGCAGAACATAAAAACCACACACCATTGGAAAAATCACTACATTCTGAATAAAATACAGTACTTCTCTATGACTGATTTATCTGATATGATTATTACATTGAACACAGCAGGAACTGTATGAAGAGCAGAAATATTCCTCCCCAGTTTTAGGTCTTTTACACTAATGGGGAAAAGGCCAATGCAATTCATAGGGATGTGAAATCAGTCAGGATGAAACTTTAAGTTTTTCCTTCAAACTCCAGCAGAGATAACTCTGAAGATCCACAGAATCTATTAAGCAGCTGAACCCACCCCACTAAATATTACACATCGANTGGACGTCACTGGTTTTGTTCCAATTGTCTTAGGAGGAATCTGATCCTGAACTAAAAAACAGAACTGAAAATGCTATCAATCACTGCTCTTCTCTGATGCTACCACTTTATACACTAGATCCTGCTGACTTTGCAGGGAAAGTTAGGGCATCTTTTCAAAACTAGAATTAATTTCTCACAAGGCTTGGGAAATGGCAGTTATTAATTTGATATGTGAAATACAGTAAATAGTAACTGAATCTGTACTCCTTAATTCCTGGATAAAACTAAAATCCTGCTTCCATTTCAGCCAGTAATAAACGCTAATTAACTTTTAGCAATCAGGATCAGCACTTAAACATTACAACACGTGTTACAGCAGAGGAAAGCTGAAAAATACTAAACAGTACAGAGCAGGAGAACTCGGCAGAGAAACAGCAGAAATACAATTCATATTCTGATTTCCCCTTCACTTTCAAGTGGACATTTATTTGCTTTATAAAGAACTTCCTGGCTGTAACAAAAGTTCTACTGAAAACCTTGATATTTTGATATGTTAACGAAGAGAAAGCCTTATTTATTAAAAACAAAAACAAACAAATCTGCATATATCAATTTATCCTACTGTTCTTAAGAAAGCAAATGTCATAGTTAAATTTTAAGTCTTTTAAGGCATCCTAAGCAGCATGTTTCTCAAATGAATGAGTCAAATCTATACTACTTACCTACTTGAGGGGGGATGTCTGTTCTCAGAACAAACTCTCCCTGAACTCTGTGTACCCTGCGCTCAAGGAACTCCTCAGCAACTTGGAACTGTATATTTGAAAATAGTTTGTATCTGTAACTGCTCTTAAATGAAAAGCAGAACATCACTGGTTGGGCAGCTGCTAAGATTTTATAATCACACAATAGAGAGGATTAAATACATGTAAAGAGTGCATTAGACTAAATTCTGTGCTTGGTTGCAATTGTGCAACCTTAGGAAATCAATGGGGTTCCACATTTGCAAATGATGAGACATTGCATCCAATCTTTAAATACAAAATAAAATAAAATAAATAAATAAACCCCTCTGAAATCTCAAGAAAGTTCAATTTGAGAGAAAATGACTGTGCTTCTCCCTCTACTGTTCCATGTCTCATAGCTAACATCTGGTGAAAATTAAGAAGCAGTTTTTCCCCCTTCCCTCTCAGCCCCCAATCAAACAACACACACACAAAAAAAAACCCACAATACAAAACCCCGCATATATATCTGATGTATTTTATACATATTCATCCTCATAACTTGACAGATGGGAGGAATCTTGCAGTCATTTCTGAAAGCAGACAAAAGGCCGTTGGTTCTGCTCCACATGATGATTTGTGAAGACAGAATATCACCCGCTTCCGTTGATGATTATATAGTTCTATCCATCTGTCTGCCACTGGAGGTTGTGAGAGTGAGATACAGCTCACACCGTCTTCATAAACAAAAGTAGACTGTGCTGTCAGTAGTCAGACACGCCAACTAATTGGAGCTGTCGACAGACACAATATTCTGTGTCAACAGCTCTGGTAACAGTTTGAAACAGCAATGATATGTTGGGTGATGGTGAGGATGACACATATGTCTCTAATAGCATGCTAGAAATCTGACATAACTAGAAAAGAATTACTAAAATGTAATTCCCAGCCTCTGGTTCTGCTGTTAAGACTTACCAGGCGGAGAGGAAAGAGATGCGTGTGCTCGTGTGAGTGTGCAGGGACTGGTACACATCTTCCTCTATATCACTGCACACGTTGACAGCTTAATTTGATACTCATCGTGCCTAACTTAAAAACTAAGCTTTCTGCTGGATTTCAAGGAACTCCCCAAAATTCCTGCATAAATTTAAAACTTAACCGTGGGACCTCGGTTTCCAGTCTTAGGAACTGGAAATAAACGGAAGTGGGTCAAACAGCCATGTTAAATGGACAGAACTCACTGCACCTGAGCAGGAAAGAACAGTGTTATCTTATTGAAAAGTCCTCTGGTGGGCTCACCTGAAAAGTAAATCATCCTCTGATCTTACCAAGATTAATGAACATTCTTAATTTTAAAGTTAAGACCAGGATTAATTTAAAGTTAAGCCCGTTTGCAGGTTTAGGGCATCAGTTTCTCTTTAGCAGGAGAGAAGAAAATCCTTCTCCATCATCGCTCCTTTTGCATTTGAAAACAGAAAGAAATCAGAGTAAAAAGTTGATAAATAAAGTACTGGGAGAAGAGAGAAAAACTGACTTTTGCTTTGCTATATCATATATCTATCTCTTCATCTCACATTTATCTAGCTCTTCCCTTGCCAAACGCAATGCAAGGTTGGGCAGACTGGGTTAAATGACAGCACACAATAAGCTAGGATACAAAGATACAGCTTTTTTTTTCCTCCAAAGAATTAGAGAGCTGCTGGACAAACATCACAGCAACCATGAAAGTAAAATGCAGCCATCTCTAGAGCATTAAGGCCACCAAGTCCTTATGTAGGGACCTGCAAGAGCAGGTCTAACATCTTATCAGAAGGCCTAGAGCAGAGCAAGCTCCAGCACACCTTCGCACCAGCACTGCGCGGCAGAAGGACCGGGTGGCACCCCATCAGCTCCGATGGCTGGCCCTGAAACCTGATGATGACAAACAAGTGCAATCACAAAGCCACCAACCTCCTTCCTTAGGATGTGGCAAAACACAGGGGCCAATTCCTTGATGCTCTGCAGTCATATATTAATTAAGACAAGCTAATGCAAGGCAAGTGTCAAACCTGCCCAGCCAGGTATGGCAGCGTTGAGCTTTGTGGCTAGGACCAACCTTCTTATTCTGGGTTTCTTCTGTACCCAGCACCTCAAGACCTGACAGTCACCATCATACACGTAATAGAAGAGAGTGCCAGCCTTTTTGCCAACGTGTGTGACCACCCTGTAGCCAGGATTTGAACAACAAGGCCTGAATGACTTATCCCAGAGAAGGAAGATGAGATTTAGACTAGATATTACAAAGAAATTCTTTACCGTAAGGGTGGTGAGGTACTGGAACAGGTTGCCCAGAGAAGTTGTGGATGCCCCATCCCTAGAGGGGTTCAAGGCCAGGCTGGATGGGGCTTGGAGTGACCTGCTCTACTGAGAGGTGTCCCTGTTCATAGCAGGGGGTTGGAACTTGATGATCTTTAAGGTCCCTTCCAACTCTAACCATTCTATGATTCTAAGTTCTTCTGCAAAGCCCCTGGGAACAAGATTTGTGGGGAGGTGGCAAGTCTACAACTCAGCAACCTGCAGTCACCCCAGCTTGGGAGGGACAAGCTGGATCCAGGAACCTCATTTCCCAGACCTTCAGAGTCAAGGGCAATGGTGCGGCCATGCTCTGAAGGAGGATATCAGCACCCACATAGAGGCACAACCCCGTTAACCAACAGCCTAACACCGAGGAGGACCAGTCGGTTCCATCAGCTGCCCTGGAAGCTTCTGCCAAAGCGAGAGGGCCACAGCTGAAGTAAGCAGGTTGGAAAAAGACGTGCCTGGAGGGCAGGAAGTCTGGAGCATTACTGAGGAACATGCAGTAACAATAGCTGAGGTTACGGAGGAAGAGCCCGGTCTTGTTTGCTGCATAAATCCCCATATTATCTCCTGCTACTTGACCTGCTGGAGCAGCCAGCGGCACTGGGAGCATGGCATGTCCTCCTGAGCTGCTGCTTCCAGCCAGGAGAGGGCACACAAGGCAGTGCACATCTTCCCAGCCACTTTTCCCATCCTTATGCCTGTTCCCGTGCACTGGTGTCCCACCCAGACCGTGTTCCAAATCATAATGAAAAAAAGCCTAACTGCAGAGATAAGCCAATATCAGCCCTTGCCAAAGTTACAAAACTGCAAAAAATCAGTCTAAATATTGTATGTGAATTTTTTTTTTTTTTTTAAATATGTGAAAAAATAAAGGCAAGCAATACTGTTTTCTCCCCACAGCCAAGGAACAGGGTGCTGCTACCCAAGAAGTGTGTATAAATAGCGTGTCAGTCATTTACCCCGAGTGTGACTCCGGCAGCTGGGCTGTTTGCACGAGATGCAAATTTGGAGCCATTCAGGGGAAGAAGAATGAAGCTTTGGCACTCGCCGGGCAAACACTAACGGGTACGGGAAAAGGGCCAGCAAAAGACAAACCACACGGAATACTGGGTGGCCAGGCTTAGGACAAGGAATATTTGGACAAAACGCCTCAAAGCGATCCAGTTCAAGACAAAGAGTGGACACTTCAAAAGTTTTACTTTTTCAATTCCAAACTGTATGTAAAAGACCTTCCTGCCACCACAGCAGCATCCACAACCACTTCTAAACATTCCTCCTGATTTACGCTTCTCCAGACCCATTGCCTCTGGCCCCGAGTCATCCCTGCTCACAAGGACAAACTCTATTAGTTGCCACATTCAAAAGTCAGGGGCAAAACACCTATAAAGCTCCTGCCTCCAGCCACCTATGGAAGGAGTTTAGGTAAGGTCAGGGTGCGTATGGCTTTAATCTGAAGAAACAGGGGGGCTCTGAGGCTGAAATGGGGCTTACGACAGACCCCACAGCTTAGGCGTGAAGTGTGAGGGCATTTCAGACCTCCATCCTCCTGCCACTTCTGAGACACCGGGATCTTTCTGGAGGCTGGTTTCTGCCGGCAGATACTTATGGCAGAATTACACCACGCCTGTTTTGTTGGTAGGTTTGGTTGTTGTTTCTTAATGAGGCGAATCTAGGCACAGTCTAACAGCCTCTGTGCGTTAAATCACACACATTTATTTCACCAAAACAAGCCACGGCCTAACGCGTTTGGGGATGAGTTCATTATTCCATCTTCCCATGCCTTTTCACGCTGCTTAGACTTGTTGCCTTCTACCACATTGGTATTTAATAATTATTCCAGCTGTCTCCAAAGCCCTTTCACCACACTTTGTGTGGCACATTACAGACAGCTTGGATTTTTCAGGTACAAATTGCTAAACAATTACTGATGAGAGAAAGGTCATAATAATAGGTTACAGAAGCCTTTGCAGCCTGCCTTTACTTCATGGCCATTTATAAAGAACCATTTCATCCCATTGTTATAATGATGAGAAGGAAGTAGTTTAAGGTAGTTATAGACAAGCAAACAAAAGGCAGGAGAACAGCGCTGTATAACTTCTACTTTCACTTCCTGCCTACTCCATTACTTCTGGCATTATGGGAGAAATAACATGATTGGAATGACCTAAAGGTTATAACGGGTGGGCAAGGTTTACCTTGTCGAAAACAGTGTGAGCACTGTTGGCTAAACCTTTTTGAAAGCTGAAAGTGGTGCCGTTTAACAAAAATACTAAGCTGTCATTGAAAAAAGTACATTACTTAGAAATAGTATTTCTTCACGGGCTTTCTTATCTCTATTTTTCCTCTTTAAATGTTTCTTTTTTTTTCGTTGGGAAAAAAAAAAAAAAAAAAAAAAACGAAGAAGAAGAAGAAGAAGAAAGGCACAAAGATGAAATCTCTCTGAAAAGTTGGAAAGAGTAGAAGACAGATTTTGCAGCAGCAGAAACTCCATTAACTTCATATGAATACCACTGGCTTTAAAATGGCAAAATCAAAGTCCAAATGGTCCAATCTATAGCATTACAAATGAGGTAGGCAAATCTCTTTAGGTTCCTGGGAACAGCGTGGATACAATCATTTTTAGCACCACTAATTTTTGCAAGAATTATCTCTGCTACTGCCTTCCTCCGCATTTGAGGTACAGGATTTGATACCAACAAATCGATGAGTTTCAAGTCCAGTCATAACTCACGGAAGCATTGAGATTATTCCATAAAAAACTGCCATTGGGAAGAGAATATCCAAGATAATGTGACTGACCAGGAAAAAGCAACCTCGAGCACAGCCAACACAACAGTGATGGAAGCAGCGAGGCAGGAGTTTGGTACTTTCAACAAAAGGGTGAGGCTCCCTCAGCTTTGCTTAAAAATTACTAAAAATTGTGCAAGTTACAGAAGAACATAGTACTGGTGGCAATGGACCAGTAACACGTCCCAACATTTCCTCCTGTGCTCAAACACTGGGAGACCTTTATTCAAGAGCAGCCCAGTAAGCAGGACGCAAGTCCACCTGAAAGGTAGGTGATACCATCAGAAAAACACAGGGCCAGACTGTCCATCAGGACATCTTCCTTTCAAAAAAAAGCCATGTTTCACTGAGGTAGACCCTCCACAATACCATCTTCCATTTATTTCCAATTGATTTTCACAACATTAGGCCTTAATTTCTATAAGCCTCACTTTTCTTTCCTGCAAAACGGAGATGAGGACACAGATTTATCAACTGGAAGAAAACTGACCCTTGGACCACTCTCACGCCCTTCCTATCTTCACATCTTCAAACCATCTGTAGGTGCAAAGTGGACACAGTGGCCAGCCAGGCAGATCCCTGTACTTCTTATCCCAAAATATCTTCAGGCTTCATCACACATTCAGCATAAACCAGAGAAAACTGGCCAAACTACTTTATTGAGGGTTAAAACCTCACTGATTGCAAGAGACAGGAGCCAGACTGCAGTCCCTGTGGCTGCAACGGGCACAATCACACCTCCCCCTGCTCTCGGCTCCAGACCACAAAGATAGGGTTGTGACTCCTCAAAAAGCCCAGGAGAGAAGATTTTGCTGCTTCTGAAGTTCTGGTTTTCTATTCCTTGCTTCATCAGACTGAACACAGGGCAGAAGGATTTGATCATTGACCATTTTTCCATTGGCAAGTACAGAAGACAAGCCAGCCCTGATTTTTAGCAGATTCCCATAGTGCTGCCCAAAACTGTATCAGTTAAATTGATAGTCGACTCTTAGTTTCTTTTTGGTCAAAGGTTATTTAAAAAGTAAAAAGCAAACAAGTCTGTGAAACAATTTAAACTTGTCAAAGTTTATATCCCACACCACGCAGTAAATCCCAGTCTCCTTCAGGAATCCAGCCAGTCAAACTTGTGTTCCCTCGTCCGGTTGCTGGAATAATAGCCCTTCCTTTGTTTCATCGTGACTTGATTACTATAATTATTTGCTCGCTAGACTTCCAGCTACTGCTCTGATTGTAAGGAGCAGAGAACACAACTGCTAGACTCCATGCTGCATCTAAGTCTTTCCATCACATTACCCCTATATCCCCATATTAAGAGAGCTCCATTGCTTCCCAATGCAGCGGCGGCCTGATTTTTTAGATCTTCCTACTAATTTACAAGGCTTTACATTGGAAACCTCAGATAAATCTTTTGCTGCTCCATGTCTGAAGAGTCTTAGGGCTGTACTTGTATATGCTTTTGTCTCTCCCATAGTGTTTTAGACCCTGAACTTGTTTAGCCTTACTCACACGAGCAGGTTTACAGACTTCAATGAGACTACTTACATGAGTAAGAAGTACTCATATGAGTAGATATTTGCAGGCTCAGACCCTAAGTGACTTGGAGAGCTTTACATTATTCACTTCTTGAAAAGCACTTGCAAAGAAACAAGAGAGGACTTACCGTATTTATTCAGAGTTATTATATATTCACCATGTCTTCTTCTTAAGCCCTCTTTGTTCTTGAGTACATGTACTCTATCTACAGTAGCGATACACAATATTTCTCTCAGGGGATTTTCACATGCGAAAATAGCGAGGATTTGACATGTTGGACTGTTGGGGTTTTTGTGTTGTTTTGTTTTGTTTCTCCCTGTGAGAATTTGTAGATACCAACTTGAGACAAAGAGGATTTTGTTATTACTTCCATTGCAGCAGCACTAACAAGCTTGTGCCAGGGAGCAGGGCTCCACTGCCTGAGAGCACGGTTCACACACCTCCCAACCAGCCATCTCCTGCCCCTAAGGAGTTAAACTGCAATTTCTCTTCAGAATCAATTGAATGCTGTCATTTTCCTCTTAAAACACTTGTTTCCTTCATGCATTTTCAGCTATGAGGACAATGTTGTCATCACACTTACAGCACCCGGGTCTAAAATGGCTCATTCCTATTAAAGTTCGTATTTCCCCCCTATATGATACACATAACCAGGCGCACACATTTTTTATATAATGAGAGATGCTCTCTTCTCTGGCAGATTCGTATTCCTTGGGAGAAAGAGGGGCAAAGAAAAAAAAAGCCACATTGTTCTGTAGCCTGCCATGCTAAGAAGTTGCCCTTGCTGAGCACACTGGATGTGTCATGAGAAATGTGCAAACCGGGCTCACTGAGCACCCCACATCTTTTAAAATAAATTAAACGTCTCTTCCAGCACAACACAATGGAAAGGTACAGATGGATCATTAAAAACTAGAGGCTTTTGGAGGCTCTCAATGGTGATTTTTTATTTTTTTTTCTTTCTGAAAGCCCCGGAAGAGATGAGAGACGTGATCCTTTGCAGCACAGAGCACCCTCCGGATGGGATGGAGAAACGGGGGGCATTCAGCGCTGAGACTGCTCATCACGTTGCAATATTGTGAGCTCCTAGAAAAGTCCTGCATTCCACACCCAGCAAAATCCACCCCTGAGTTCAGAGCGCCCACTGCCTCCAGCACAGAGGCCTGTGGACTGGTTTCCACTGGAGATTACCATACTCTGCTGGCAACACCAGTCTAGCAAGCCATTAGTGTGGATTTGCACGGCAGCGTGCTGACAAAGGCACAGTCCACGCTGGTTTCCACCCAGGATGAGCTGCACCCCATTAAATCTCAGCAGAGCATCTAGTCTGAGGGTCGATGCCTCGATGCCTTTGCATGAACATATACAAGAAACAACCTGGAGAGACGAGATGAGAGCCAAAAATGAGTGATGCATGCCTGTGAGGAAAAACCACCACTGTTTTCTTCCATGTACCCCTATCTCCCATTAGCCAAAAGGTTAGAGACTTTCATACCCCATTCCCCCCCAAAAAAAAACCCGAGAAACTTCAGTGAAAGTTCATAGAGAAAAGTCAAAGCTCTGACCCAGAGTCCTTGGATGGTTTGTGTGCTCTCATTTGTGTAACTAAACATCACTGAGCTACCAAAAATCAGCCCAGCTCCACAATACTGTCCCACCTGCCATCACACACCGCTTGGTTCACTCTATAAACCTAAGGGAGGGACTAAAGCAAGCAAGGGAAAGCACAGAGGACACAAATGCAATGTATTTCTACTGGTACCAAGCCCAGCCAGGGCATAAATGAGCCCAAAACGGGGCAGGGAATGCTGTGGGTCCAGTCATCTCACGGCACATTCCTCACTGTACAGACCTTTCCCCACTTCAAACTCCATCACAAGCTTGGGAAACTTTCTGCTGGCTGAAGGGGAGAAATAAAGTTTGCACGCCTGGCCTTTTTTTTCTAAGTTCTCAAAGCTCTAGTAATAAATTGTTTTTTTCCTTTAAGAACTGCCAGCATGCCACTGGCTTATGTCAATTTACATAGGTCACCACAAAACAAGATGGGTGGCATGAAATTAAAGGGTGTCTGTTAAGCTTGCAGCCTATGAACTCCTTTAGGTCTGAGAGATGGCAACCTTCTTCCCTTCCCCAACTTAAGCTTCTGAGCCATGATAAATTCCAGCTCCAGCACCACTGCCTGAGTTATGTCACTCTCAAGAGAGACAGAAACCCACCTAAATCGACTGTATTTTGACAAGCACCATGTACGAAGAAGGAAAATTAACGCTTAAAAATAAACTACTCAAGCTTCAATAAAAGTAGCCGCTGTTTAAGACTCTCACAGTTAAATTCAAATTATGTGTCCTATCACTAGTGACCTTAAAGAAGATAAACGGAGTTACCAGTACAGTAGTAATAAATAAATATATGAAGGATTTTCTCTAAAAAGTCTCGTTCTGCTAATCAAATCTTCTCTCAAACATTTTCTGATACCAATTTTCACAGCTTATATTCTCTGCTCATATTTAGCATTCCAGCAACAAAACTCACATTCACAACAAGAAAATACTAATGCTGTGATTAATATTCTGAGGTAATGAAATATAATCTACTGCAATAATACCTAATAATCTCTTAGATGCAATAAATCAACCTGACAATAATAATACCAAAAAACAGCATATGAATTCCAAAATTACTTCCTCAAAGTCTCTCAGAGGTCTCATTTTTTTCCCACATCCAACACAGGAGCAGTGAAATGCCTCTGTGCACTTTAACTTGTAAATCAGTACTAGTGTTTCTTAGAATACATATTTTTATCCTATAGTATTTTTTAATGTCCGGAAACTGTACTTTTTTTCTTTTCTTTCTTTTTTTTAATGTCTGATCCTTTCTTTTAGATCCTTTAATTCACTCGAATGACACTGCAGATGCAGCGTGTCGTTTAAGGTGAGACCTGGGATGGCCCAGACTGACCAGGCAATAATGAGGCTCATGAAACAAGAGAAATGGGAATGCTTTTGAGAACCTGGAGCATGTATTTTGGAGAACAAGTCATTTCCATTTTCCAGTGAGAATGAACACGTATTTAGTGCCGTAGCTCCAGCCACCTGAGGCATACTTTTCTGCCCTTGAAACCCTCACATTTTAGCCAAAGCACCTCAGAGAAAAAGACTTAATCCTATTAAAAGTGACCATAATAAAGCATTGTGATCTGCATTAATTCACTGGTGGGTAATCAAAACAGAACAGCTGAGAAATTGTTTCCCATCATCATTTTCTAATCAGAAGTGCTCTGCTTACACCATTGAAAAATTCTGTGGGAAACGTTTAAATTTAACAGAAAAAAAAATATTTCCCAGATACAATGGTTCTGTTAATCTCCCTCCTTATTAAAATGACAGAAGCTTTCCAGGGGAGTGGAGAAGTGTGAAGGAGCCCAAGGAAGATCATGTGCCAGAAATAAGTTCCCTGGTTTTCCAGTGCCCCTTACCTTTCTGCTTCCTCCCCTGCTTCACAAAACCCAGAATGGGACACAGGTTCCGGAAAGCAAGCAAAGATGCCAAAAGCTCTTTTGTTTCCTTCCCTAAAAATTCAGTTCTCCAAGAAACTTCCAGCCACCCACTCGCGTACACAAGCACACACATTAAAGTAAGGCTTTCTCCTGATGCCCCAACATTCCATCCTGACTCGTCACCTAAGCTATTTTAAAACCCTGACTCTTTTTCCATAGGAAAAGACATGGAATTCCCAGCCAGTTTAGGGCAGAAAGCTGCCAGTTTTTCCGAAGCTGAAGGCTGGATTTAGGAAATGCAGGCAGCGTGTGAAACTCTCCCCTGATGCTGGAGGTGTTTCAGAGGAAAGTTCAGCATCTCCTGGCTCTGGAAACCAGCAGGAGACCCACAGGACCAGAACTTCTCAAATCCCCTTTAGTCCCCAGCTCATGTGGGGTTGTGCTGGATGGGACGAGAAGACAACCAAAGAAGAGCTGGCAGGATCTGGTAGCCATAAATTGAAAAAATTAACGATGGCTTGTACATCAGTGCGTGCAAGGGGACCCAGATGCATAACACAGACCCACCAAATTCCATACACACCTCTCAGGACAGCCACTCGAGCATCTAAAGGAGTTCAGGGTCCCACACCCAACTTGGCCTACTTGGTAATTGCACTTGGAATATTTTTATTCATCCCTGACACACAAATAAAAGATAGGCACGATGCGGCGCATTCTTCTTTATAATTACTTGGAAATCAAAACGTTGGGCCAGGACTAAGCTGTCCTCCAAACACATCCAAGTGGTGGATTAGTCGGTAAAATGAGAATCACACTTTCAATAACTACGGAGCGTGTGTGAACAAGCGGATACATTCCCATGGCTTTGAGTGACGGAGGTTTTACCACTTCCTTTTACTTTGTAATTTCATATTTTACACATGAGAAAAACAAACCATAAATACAAAGAATTTGCTTTTAAGCAAAATCCTGCCTGATTTTAATGGCTTATGGTCAACATCATCGTATAACACACTGCCATTTACAGTGGGAGGCTGAGAAGAACTCCCTCTGCAGCTCCAGTGAGCGCCCAGGTTATCAGCGATTATTCTGCTATTTAACATCACTTCTGCTACCGACCGACTGCTCCAACGGCAGAAATAATTCATTTCAAAAATCAGGCACAGTTTGCTGCCTTTAAGCTTGCTTGTAAATCTCCGTAGGATTACGTGGAATGAGAGTGAGCACATAAATGTAAAATGTCATTATTTATCACAAATTTGGCATCACATCTCTCTGCTGAAGCACAGGAACTCGCTTGTCCTCAGTAAAGCCTAAAAGTTCTTTGCTTGGTCATTGCAGTTACATACCCATCTGCCTCCATGGAAAGCAACTGAATGGCAGCGAAGCACCAGTGAAGTTTAACTAAAGAAAAAGAAGACTCGTTGAGAACGGGAATTCGAGAGCTGCCTCGAGCAAACTGCAAATCACATCCTGCATGGTATATATTGGCCCAACTCCACCCTGATTAGTGCCGACAATTCACACCAGCTGCCAATCCGGGCCTGAAAAATTAAGGACAGAAACCTAAACATATTCTGGAAATCTTGGCATTGTCAGGCTAAATATGTACACATGCCTGATTCTTTTCTCTCGTCCAGTAGAGGATGCAGCTTGTTAAGACTTTTTTTTCCAGCAAAATATATAAGTTTCATTTATGTGATTAATTTCTGTGTTAACGAAGGCTGAATGCATCTATTTATCCAGGGGCCAGATAAAAATTGCTGCTCAACTCGCCAGCCCGACCCTACCATGGAAAGCCCCAGCCTCATTCAGGGCAAGAGGACAATTAAATTTTTATGCTCATTTAATCCTGTGCCCTTTCAGAGCAAGGGCTGACAATTGTGCCCAATTTTTCCAAATGTTTGCTGTTACATAACCTTGACGAACCCACCAAACTCAATTTGCACAGGGCCTGTTGACAAAAATCCAATCGCCGCAATATTCTGACGCTCTCCAGGGTTAAATCCTGGATTTAGGTTACAGGCAAAGAAAAGCCCAGCACTCCAAATCAGCACTGTATTAGTTCCTACCTGCAGCAACTAAACTCATATTCCCCTGAATATCTAAGTCAAAAAATCGTTTCGACGCAAGAGGAAACGCTTTAAAAAGCCTTTCTGCTTCTGAAGAGCTACCTGTAAGGCTGGTAACGTTTTGCTCTGATACTCAGAAAAACTGATTCTTTCAACAAGTTAAATAATTTTAATTTTTTTCCCTTTTCATGGTCCAGCCTGTCACCTGGTCGCTTCCTCCAAGAGAGCTCCATTTAGGGGTATCATTATCTGCGCTTCTGCAATTTACTGCAGAGCCAGTTTATCTTATTACTGTTGTGTTCTTCAAGAGAGATTCATTTAAGTGTGACCCGGTCTATTATTCTAGGTGCCTCCTGCATCTCTACAGGGCATTTAAGAGTTGTAGAACTCTCTAATTTATTTAAGCAGGGCACTTTAAAGCAACATCTCGGTAATTTTCATTGAGTTTAAGGAGACCTTCTATGTTTTCGAAATGCTTCAAGTTTTTCTGCTCCTCTAAGAACTGCAAATATTTGAACAACAAATGAAAACGTTGAAGAAAAGAAAGTTTAGGACAGATACAGAGAGACAAGAGAAACAAGTGCACAGACTTTTCTGTCTATGTAGAAAACTCTACCAATAAAAGCAATGGCAACATTTTGGTGTCAACGTGAAGACTGGTCATTTCCCCAGAATACTGGTTTGTGTTGTACTTTTCTGAAATTTACGACGACTAATTGCTCTCACATATTCTTTCTAATAAGTCAAAACAAATAAATGAGCACCAGGAAATACTTGCAAGTAACTTTTACAAACAGCACAACAAATGTTTTCTCCATGAGATGCCCCTAGGGATGACAGCAATGTTATCAGCTAGAAATAGGACCCAAAGGAAGCAGAAGTCATGGTTCTCTAAAGGTGATACTGGAAAAATAAGACATGAGTCTGATCTTGACTCCATCGATGACAGGGACAGATGTACAGTGACCGGAATGTGTGACTGCTGTGGTTCTGCAGTCCTTTCCCACACAAACGTTTCATTCCAAAGCTTTCTATATAGGAAAACCAAACTGGGGCTGTGAAAACCAAATCTAGAAAGATATTTAATCAAGATAAAAAAATGAAACAAGCAAATACGGAGCAGACTCTTAAAGTAAATAAATAGATAAATGAATGGCATTCAGAGAAAAGCCTGTGAGGAACAAGTGACACAGCCTGGGGGAGTAAACCCGGAAAGGAGATAAGAAACCCTGCCCTCCCCCTGGCAGGGGAGAGAGGGTAATTCCATGTTACACACGGTGACACATGAAGCACAGACTAGTTCCCTGAACTCATCTCTTCCTGGGGACCAGCCAGCATGGCTGGAGCTGCCAGCCCAGCTTCCCAGGCCCAGAGCTTTAATATTTATGTCTGAGACCAGTGCGTGCCATACAGCTTGCCCCCAGGCTGGTATGGTGCTCCTACCGGCTGTCGTGCACCTCAGCGAGGGCATTAAGAACTTCCCCTGCAAGCCAAGGACAAGGCCCTACGTAATTTCGGGTAATGAACTTAATGAAGATTGCCCTACCACTTTCTTTCCTTTCCCATATGCCAGGAATGTACTTAGCCAGTGGGCGTTTGTCAACTTTCAACTGATTTTTTGCAGGATTTGGCTGGGCTTTTTTCTCAACTTCTTGTAATTTATTATACATGATGAAAGACAAACAAATACATAGTTTGATTTTACTTTTGGAGGGGGAATCCTAAGAGTGACAGCTCCCAGGACACCACACACACCAGCTGTTCTTTTATTTTCCACTTCTTCTTCACAGTAATGACAGTCTCAGCTCTTGTTGCCAAGCCTTTTTGCAAAACATTTTAAAAATAAATGGAGCACATATGAAAACGTGCCAGAACAGCCTCCTTCTCAACAAAGATTCTCCAAGAACAGAACACACGAGGCCTGGGTGGGTAGTTGGGCTTCATTCTGGCAAACCAGAAAACTTACTAAAAATTACAGTGTTTGGCAAGCCAAGAAAAAAAACTAACATCCCCCCAACCTCATCCAATAGCTCCTGATTAATTCCCTGGAAGTCAAAACCAAACAAATCTTAATTAGACTAAGGGTACCAGTTCTGGCCAGGGAAGATTATTAGCTATGGCCATAGTAGCCAACCACAAGAGCTATTCAAGAAGATTAAACACTGGAACACATCAGCATGGGACGCGGCAGACTCAGCTCTGATTTTACAGGTCAAAACCTCATGCACAATGTTTTGACTAAAACACAAGTTATTGGTCCCAAATCAGATCCTTTGCAAACGTTTATAAAGAATATTAGATTAGGTGAACTCTTGATCTCTCCTTTGAAAGCCATTTCTCTCTACATCTGTGAATGAAAGACTTCAGAACATAAATTTTAGTGTTCTCCTTCTCAGCCAATTCCTGGGAATTCGTACAGAACAGACAACTCTATTGTCCTCACAGTTTAAATCCTCAAATTTTTAGAAGTCCTTTTAGGCCAAACTCAAAGTTTTAGAGCTCTGCTGAGAAAAAAAAAACAACCCTTCAGCTCCTGGCTATCTCCTGAGACATTGCTCCAAAATCTGCTTCAATATTTTGCCATCCTCCTGGCTAGCCTTCTGTTTTTAGAACAGAATAAACCACGTAAGGTCTGTGTCTTGAAGACAGCGATATTTCTAGCCACTGATAATTCAACAGACACTCCCAGCCAACATTTCACAAGTTTAAATTCATCTCCCTTATTCACCCAGCACTGTTTCTTCATAGGTATTCCCAACCCCATATAAACCATTTGGTAAATGTTTTTCCCCGCGGGTCTTCTGTATTTTCAAAGGTTTCCTCTAATTTTACTACTTTGCCCCCAGCCAATGGAATCAGTAGCACCTGGAAGTAGTAAGAGAAAGGAGCTGGTTGTTCTGTTTCCTCATGTGTAACGCTGTGAGCTGCCTGGGAGCGCAGAGCCTCGAAGTTCTCTTGCCAGGCAAATGCAGGAGGATGCGACCTTCCTTAGGAATTTTCAGTTGGGCTGGAAAAGCCCAGGTATAGCACTGTGGTTGGTCTCAGGAGACACGAATGGGTTAAGTTTATAAGGCACTTCATTTTCCAGCCACAGCCATGGTACCTTGGGTAATTACTGCAGCTTAAGCTGGACCACACCTTAGATAAACCTGTAATGCTGGCGTTTTCTGCAAACATTTTCTTTACTGCAAGCCGTGGCTTGCCTCTCACATCTATTTGCTCTCCATTTCCAACTTGGTTTGTCCTTAGCTGGTTTGTACTCAGTTGAACCAACAAATCAGAATTTGTTGATTTAGCTCCATACCTCTTCAGCCTTTGTGTGACACAACCACACCAGTTCTGCGGTAACCGCTGATGGGGGACCGGGGGGAAGCAGTGACTCGTTTTTTGTGCTACATGGAAAAAACAGGGGATGAGAGAGGAGGAGAAAAGAGTTCCATAGAGGAACACTGTGTTTTTCTTCAAGGTGAAGGAGGCCAACTTGATTAATGCTACTGCCAAGAAAGTGAATCCAGCTCTGGCGATAAACGGACACATTCCTCGCTCTCCAGTGAACGTTTTCAGCATAACTCAGAAACGACCACGTTAATTTTTCATCGGAAGGAAACCACCTTCAGGTATAGGCAGCTGAGGGCTCTGCAAACACCTGTAAGCACAGAGAAGGTTTTCAGGGAGTGCTTTGCCATCCCTGCAGCCCAACTAGTGCTCCAGCACAGGGGAGAACTTCCACCCGGGGTCATCTCCAGACAAGCTGGACCTTCACCGGCCCAGCCCAGGCCGGAGGAAACATCTTCAGGATGATGCACAGAATCACCCCACGACTTCTGCCAGAAGGAGGAGCAGTTGCTGACGAAAAGCTCTTTTGCTCACAGGGCCAGACCTGGAAAAGGATCTCTGTCCACAGCATCAGGCTTTCTACAGGTTGATGACAGATGCACTAAACAATATTAATTGCAGCAAGGATCACTAATCTGATAACTCTACATTCCAGCAAAGGAAAACAAGGTAATCCTCACGCTACCTGACATTTGCCCTTAGAAACAACCCTTCACGAGAGCCAAAAGTGTATATTAAAAGCTAAGGAAAGCACAAGATTAAGGGATAAGAATTTTAAAAACATTTAGTACTGGTCTAGTACTTCACCAAAACAAGCAATGAATTAGATCAGAACTTGGCTAACGCTGGCCATACCGGGGCATCACAGCTTGGACACGGATGTCTAAAAAGATCAATTAATATTTTTTTTTTATAACAATCATATCACTTAATTTTAGTAAAGCTTACATTGGGAGAAAAAAAAAAATAGCTTAACCTTATCTACCATTTTAAAAAATTCACACTGAATAAGTCTTCACCCAGAAAAGAAATGTATTTCTAAAGAAAGAGTAACCACAGTTAAGAATCATAAGTCAATAGATTCAAGCCTTTGAGCTTGAGTCTCGACACCTAAAAAGCCAAACAAATCTATTTTCCAAATTTTTGAACTTGCAAAGAAAAAACACTGAGATAGAAGCAGTTTGTCAGATCTCAGCGTGCCTCAGGGAGAACATGGATCAAATGTGGTTGTGGACACGAGTCTCAGACTTCACGCTTATGTTGCCCAAAACACAGACTCCTTTCTAGGCGATTTGTTTATGTGCAACAAGCATAACAAGAATAATAAATAACACCCTTAACAGCAGGAATCAACCATATAGCAGCACAGAATAAGCGTATTAGGTAGTGTAAACACCTGGCACAAACAAGATAATACACCTTGGTTAAGCTGCAGGTGAATATGACACTTCATGGAACCATAATGACACATCTTTGACTGTGGTATCTGCCCTCTGTTCACTCATTTGTGTCCCTCAAGACTGCTATTAGAGTGTCAAGTTCCTGAACACCTTCAACACCACAGCGATGCTGAAAAGTAAAAAAAAAATATATTGTTTCAAAAACAGTTGTGGCAGGAGAGGGGATCCTTCCAAATATCACATTTTCTACAGGAATTAAACTTCCCTAGAGCATCTTGCCTGGCAGTCCTTAGTCCCCATTTCAGAAGTAATTTCTTCATGTAGAGAAATATCACTAAAAGGCAAGAAATTAGCAAAACACGTTACCAGACATGGGAGGTTCCCTTTTTCAGCGGGACCATCGATTTGGCTTCTAGACCTGGCAGATTTTGGGATGCTAAGGTTTCAAATCTGTGCTATTTTCACCTCTACAATAGCTATTCTAAGCTGCTTACAGACAGTTTAAACAAACAGACCCTGAGACTCCCTCGCTGAGGCTACAGCAAGCAAGGCACATGACTCAGCAGGTGGAGGAATTTGAAAAGCATTCTAATTTTTTTTTTTTTTCAAAGTTCTCAAACCTTCTAAAAACACGTTCTCTTTCAACACACAGAGAGCAATACAGCACAGGTTAAAGATGAAGATCCCAAAGGCAGTTATTAGCTCCCAATACAAAAACTTGTAAGGTATTTGCAGGATCATTTATTTCCAGGCATATAAAACTACACATTCTCAAATGCAGACTCACAAATGTGAAAAATGCTGCAGTACTGTATTGCTTGAATTATTTCCAGTTTAACTGGCTGTCCATAGTGCTTTGTAGTAAAGCCAGTTATTTTATATACAAACTACATGTTAAATAATCATAATTCCAGAAGATTATCCATATGAAGGGCAATTTTGAACCCCAGCAGTTTCATGTACACAAGATAGACATGATGTTCTTGATTGAAAGAAGTAACACTCGCCTAAAATTCAATGGAAATAAAACTAGATAACTCCGGAAGCTTCATGCTGACTACATATCTACGTAATATCACCTAAGTCCTGTTCAAGATTCTCCTATTATCCATTCCTAAGCAAAGCAGTAATTTCAATTTAAGTTACAAATAACCTGAACTCATCAAGAAGCTCAGGATCTACATTTTCTGACAACAGCCCAAAGTCTCTACAGAGTCTTCTGCAAACCATTCATTTTCACCTCTTACATACAATATTAACTGGACAACAGGAGATGACTGCAAAAATATGCTTGGAAGTACTGGGACATGCTCAATTTCCATCTTAGAACTTCACTCCAGGATCAAAGATGGGCCATAAAGACGCACAAATCGGATTAACATATTCGTGAATAAAAATTTTGATGAATTTGAACGCAGACACAGAGCAAAGTACATTTCTTCTCCATTGCAGACAGACAGGTGTGCAGGAGATAGGCAAGTAACTCATCTGTTCTTCAGGTCAATTTAGGATAGGTTCAGATCCTCCATCCAACAACTAAACAACACAGTTTAAAGAGATTTCATAAGCAATAAGAGGCACAACAGAGGAGGCTTTCTGGGGCTAAACTCAAAAGAGTTGTAATTCACTGGCAAGGGAAAATAATTTTGTAGTAGAATACAGCAACACAGGGCACTAAATTGCCTTTTGAGCTAGATCGGTGGTAACTGTAATGAAGCTTGATCTTATTGATAAACACCTTTTACCAGCAACCTGAATGCTGCCACACTATTAACTCCCACTCTCCCAGTTGATGTTTCTGGAGACATACTATTCTAATACACAAAAACACCTACAGATTCTTATGCCCGTCCTCAAATCAGTGATCACAGCAGGGCCAACTTCATTTATTGATTCTCAAATCCACCTTAATTAAAACCCTTCTAACACAAGTTTTAAACAGTACCCCATAGATTTTCCTGTGTCAGTTTTGTACTTTTCTGGCACTAAAATACACACAAATCAAACCAAACACATGTATTTCTTGCTCTGAAACCTTCACAGGCACTGAAAGTACAAACCTTCATTCCATTGTGTAAAAATGTGGCATCATAACTCAAATTTGAAGCCCAGAAGGGATTGGCCAGCTCAAATTCAAAGATTGCAAGCAAGGAACATCTAGGGGTTCAAAGGACCCCATGGCCTGGATCCAAGGCTTCCTGCTGAAGAACCAAAGCTCTTCAAAACACTTCCTTCTCAAATACTCTATCTGCTCTTTACTGAAAATACAGCTTACACTGAATAGCTGTTCCCCTCCAACACATCCCAGAACTTCAACTGAATAGATTAGTCCTTTGCAGGAAAAGGAAAAACATCATCTTTAAAATCTCCACAAATACTTTGCTTTGGCCTTTAGCTGGATGCATTCCTTGGAAGCCTCCAAAACACAGATCTCACACATAGAGCCTGTAAGTGCCCCAACAAGAAAACGTGGCCATACCCGTCATGTCTAAATCTGCTTGAGCTGCCCAGTTCTTTAATCCTCAGATAAAAATTCTCTGGTTAAAACTGTGACCAGTCACTGCAAGGAACGAGATCAGCATTTTTCAATAGCATACTGGACTCTGGTCACATTCCCAGTGCAGAGCGAGTGTATTAACTTCATCACTCTGCTCCTGCCTTTGCATTCTCTAAGGCTGGAGAAGTAGCCATTGTTGATGAATCAAGGAGCTTGCTTTGAATTTCCACATACTAAAAGGAGGAAAATCAATCTCAAATTCAATGCTCTCTCTCCCCCCACCTCCTTCCAAATGGAAAAAACTGCTCCCGAAGGTCACGACGGCACTACCCTCCGAATCTTACAAGAAAGACATTAGAGCAGAACACGGTCCTGCACTCCGTCATTACTGGGGGAGATTGGAAAGAGGACAAAGGAACGTGCACACATAAGTGGAGAGTGGGCTCTTTTCTTGTATTGGCCACATTCAACTTGTTTGTTCAAGAAAAAAAGAGGGGAAAAAAGAAAGAGTGGAACAAGACATGCATGCCTGATGCTGTTAGTGCTTAATACACTGGAAAAATTGTTTAGGAACAGTTCATCCTTAAAATTATGCTGTAAAACCTTCAGTCATTGAGATCTAAGATTTTTTGTTGCGCATGTTTCTCATAGTCCACCATATTTAAATGCACTAATTTTTCTTGTTTGACTTTCATGCTTTTGATCTAGGTGACTCACTAAGTTTTCCTCCCTTTACTGGCACTGCTGGGCCAGTGATATGGAATATATCTAGCACTTCATTTATCTTGCAACTATCAACTGTATGAGCTCATGGCCCAAACCATTAATTACCCTTTCCACTTAACATCTCCATTCTCAAACAGCACTGGGCTTTCAGTTGGATGGCTGCACTAGGGAATATCCCAATTCCTCCATACAAATATATATATATATACATACACACATATATTTCTTTTTATGGAAGGTGTGTCTGGGGTTTTAAACATTCCTGACACAGAAAGGCAATTCAAATAAAGCAGCCTTCCACCAATATCCACATTTTCCTCAGACCACAAATCATACTGGAAAAATTAGGTTTTCAAATTTCTACTTCTTTTTATGCACTCTGGTGCTTCTAGAATAAAAAAGGAAGAAAAACCAAACCAAACCCCTTTTGGTGTCGACATTCGGTTTAAATAACCTAACTTTATTTACCAAGGACCATGAGCCTGAAGCTGAGCTGGATCATGAGCCCCAGTTTAGAATGGGCAGCTGCAGCCCTGCACCATCACAGCAACAGATATTTCTCACTTTGTTAGGAACAAATCTTCTAATTTCCGGTCTAAATTTATTCATGGACAGTGTTTCAAAAAAGAAAAGCGATAAAGTATTGTGCTGTGACTTAACGCCTTTTGTGTTACTTAGATTATAGAAACAATGAAATATGTCATAAGTGTCATTTGGATTTATTTTGGTGTGCTGCTGAACTACATTCAGTGGTTGACTTGTCTAATTTCAGTTTGAAGCGCCTGTTAATTCATGCCTAGATTGCAGCTGAACAGGAGCCAAAGTTCATTCTGCTTTGGTTTTCTGCAAAATTTAAATCAAGAAAAATGCTTGGTGTTTTTCTATTATTCTTATTCTGTGTGCAGCTTCCTACCAGAGCTGAGAAATCTGTGTCAGCATATGCGGGCATGCGTATAAAAAGCCAGGAAGCTCAGAGGAGCTCCGGGCTGACAGTGGCCAACCTTTGGCTGTGCAGAATGGAGATTCAGCTCCAAGATGCTTCTTCCTCCTTTGCCAGTCTGACCCCTCTCAAGCAGGAGAGGCCCACAGAGCCAGGGAAACGGCACAGGGACTTCAGCTGCAAAGAGGAAAATACTTTATGTGGCTTTTAGCATGACCAGTCTACAGCTTCTGTATGGCTTCCAACACAGAGGAAACCCTCACTGGGAGGAATGGGAGGGAGGATGCAACCACCTCCCCAACCATCATACAGAACAACTGCGGTATTGAAAGGGCTGGCAGGGGTTGGACTAGCTCTAGCAGACAAAAAAATGGAGAAAAAAAATACATCCTGCCCTTAGGTACGTCACAATATCTTCCAGTATCTAGGATTATGGGTTAAAAGGTGATTCTTTTCAAGCCATACTGGCATAAAGGCGTCCCACTTCAGGAACAGTGACACACATAAGCATATACAACAGCTTCGATGTGAGAAGGGGAAGCTGAGTTTTCCAAGACGGAAAAAAAAAAAAAAAAAAAGGCAGAAAACCAGGTACGAAGTTCTGCAGGGCATGGAGGAGAAATCAGGAACACACAGCAGAAGCATTAAGAAAAAGCCAACGACTACAGAAGAATACTGAAGAATAGACAATATTTTGCTAAATGTGCTCAATTTATGGCATAAACTATCTTATTTCCCCTATGAACCGAGACAAATTTGCTCAATAAATTGTGAAATACGTATTTCAGAGTCTCTGATCTAAAGTGTATCTTGAAGACTCTGACTGCCAGAAGAGACCTCCTAGCTCTTACCTGGCTTTTAAAGACTGAAGAGAACAGACCTGCGGTCATGCATCTCTCATTCTTCATGCTATCACTTACTGTGATGTTTATGAAAGGGAGATTGTTGATAGGACCCAAGTATCTCTCTGCTCTCACTAACACCAGAGGTGAAATCTCCAGGAGTAGTTACTGGATCACTGAGCACATCTGGAAATCATTTGTGCAATATAAAGCAGAATGAGATCGCAGCTTGGTCAGGCAGAGTGGTGATACTACAGCATGAACAACAAAATCAGTGCCTCTTCTGAGAAACGATTCCACACTGCCACATGCTGAACTCGTATCAGATCATCTACGTGATGGCTCCAAGGACAGCCCTTATCCTCACAAAAATACAGTCCTTGCCACACACCAATTTAACTACAACAGAATTTACAATCATGACTCCAAGCGATGTGTCCTTCCAGTCAAGCTACATGGAGTAGGTGCACGTGAGGGTGGTGTAAAGGACATAATGCCACACTTCTCCAAAATTGCATCTGCCTTGTTTATCTCAGGAAGACAAAACTGAACTAAATCCCTGAAAGCAGAGGAGGGAAGGTATCAGCTGTGTCTGATACCCCACTTCTCCCAGCCACCCGGAGTCCTCAGACAAGCTAAGAAACTTCACCATGTGGGAAAAGCAATTTTTCCCACCAGCTTTTCCTACAATTTCTTGGCAGCCAATTCTTTTGTGTTACTCCACCTGGGCACGTGGGCTCAGAATTGCACCCAAAGCCAGCACAAAAATGCTGCAAACAAAACTTTTCTCTACTCTCCCAGGTACAGGACTCTTGTCATTTGTTACCCTCTAAATTATCTACAATTATTTTGTTTAGCAGGCTAATGTGGGAACTCTGTTTAATATGACAGAAAGAACAATTTAACTGAGTTGTGCTTTGTATCACACGTTGGCAATCAGCACGTTAATAAGTCTGGAAGATTGATATCAGTTTGAAAGGCAAAACCTACACAAAACAATTAATTAAGAAAGTTAAAACAAATGAACTGCTCAGGATGGAATCGGATCCATGAGACGAGATGGTAAAAGCCCAGAAGGAAATACTCTAATTGAAAACGGCGGTAGAAGGCACACAGTACAGTTAAACATTATCTTATCAGAAAATTAGCAAAATGTAATTTTTTTTATTGGATTTTTACAGATGTTATTTTTAACCACATCAAAAAACCCCACCTCATGGCTATTGGCACAAATTGTCATAATTACTATAATTTGAAGTCTGAGCTGCGGAGTGACTGCTCAGATAACTATCTCGTCCTCCTCATGCTGTATTAGGAAAGCAGCCGGGAGACATATCTTCTCATGTTTTTTTGTACTAGGTTTGGACTTCATTTGTGTCTATTATCCAATCTCATTCTTGAGAATACTAAAGAATAAATTCTTTTCCCCTACCTGAAACACTGGAGAAAATCAGGAGGTTAGCATTAAGAGAGGTAAAGTCGACTTTAATTAACATACCAATTACCTCCCATTTGCAAGCAAATTGTTTTATTTCCTTCCATATGCTCCCCAGGGAAGTCTATCTTTTTTTTCTTTTTTTTTTTCGATACATGGTCATCGACTTCGGGAAGAAGAATCGAGCTCTATGCTCCCAAATTGAGAGAGAACCAGAAGCAAAATAGTTAGTAGCATCGTAGGCCCTGTCTCAAGAACCCCATGCTGTGGGGTTAGTGACACTTTCTGGCCTCGCAGATTGGTGTGAAAGTGCTTTACAGATTGGGAACTGCACAGTAGTGGGAAATTAGCTATCTGGTTTGATTGGTCTTTCCAATATCCCAAATCTCTAAAACACACACACGTTAAAGAGCGTTTCCTTCCTCGAAAGAAATATTTGGGAAAGTTAACAACGTAGAAAAGTAACTTGTAACTGGAAAAAAAAAAAAAAAAAANGAAAGAAAATACCCCAGCACACAAATGGGAAAGTTATTTTTTCTGCAAGCAAACTGTCCAGCGTTTTGATAATATGCAGCCAAAACATACACTGGACTGTGGTTCCAGTAAGTCCCATGAAAGCCAAGCAAGGTTAGAAGTTATCAGAATTTAGATGAAGGACTTCCCAAGGGAAAACTTAAGTACTTTAAGAAATGGTGCTGGTAAATCAGTGAGCGACCTTCTTCCTGCAAGTCAGGATCAGGGTAACCTCTCCCCACAGTATCCTGGGGTCTCTCTGTAAAGCTGTTGTTCTTAGGAGCAACAAAACACAGGTCCTACATGCTTGATCCTACAGTATCCTTCATTTCTGGACTAGAGCTCTTCCTCTGAGAGTCAAACACAGGCATTAAGGTGAGAAACATTGTGTTACCACAAGGTAACACACGAGAAAAGGAGTTGTTAATTGGGGATGCCAGAAAAAAAGGCAAAATCAGCAAGTAGGTGAGAATTATTCCTTTTTTATTTATAGGTACGCTTAGCAGCAGAAAATATAAATCCTTGACCTCCCTGTAGAAATAAGTGAATCCTAGCAACTGAAATACTCCAATTAATCAAAATATGAATACGCAAAAATACAACATTGTCAGTCCCCAAGGGACACATTAGTCCTGATTCCCATCACACAGCTCTAACGCAAGGCATACGGATACAGAAGATGAAGGCAGGAATGCAATAGATTGCCCATCGAGGTACCCAGGTGTAATTCGGTACCTTTCCCCATCCTGTGAAAGCTACATGGGTCACACATTCAGTAGATCCAATATCCAGAAGGTCCTGCCAACATCCCACAGGTGTGCTCAGGAGTGCAGTACGTGAAAGGAAAGCAATTATGTGGGTGGGTACACAAAGAAAATGGTGTTTCTAAATCCTGGATGAATTCATTCTACACATCTGCATCCATTTCACATTGAGGAATTAGATAGAGGAGAAAAAAAACAAATCTCTTTTTAAAGCTACCTGAGCATTAATGCTCTTCTTTGGCTGGCTCTATCCTCAAGAATTTCACCTCTCCCAGAGACCTACTTCAGCAGAGCCCTCTAGAAACCAGCACTGAGGGGTCTGACCCCTCATCCTGGGGACAATAAATAGGTTTCTGTTGGCTTCACCACCATCCCCTGGGCAGGCTCTGCTTCCAGGCTGGAGGGAGGAAGCTGCAAGGAGGAGGAGGAAAGCGAGAGGCCCCGGTCCCACACCCCTTCCAGTTTAATTGACAGGAGGGATTTTCTTGGGGATTTTAACTTGAAAACCAAACAATAAGCTACAATCCAGCCATTGTTCTGGTCACTTCACTCACATGTTATAGGTCTTTATTTTATTCTAGGTCTGTTTTTGTCCTCTCGGTTTACACTCATAGAGGTAGGGACCTGTGTATGCATCTCCGGTGTTTCTGGAGTGTTTCCACAATGCAGAGGAGAGGTTGTACTACCAACAACGTGTGACAAAGTGACATTATACCAGGCCAGCGAGGAGGGGAATAAAAGTCAAAGAGGAGTCTCTTGGGTCTCAGAGAACAAAAACTAGAGAGTTAGTTTGACTTTGTGTGCAGAGAAGGAGGGGAAGAACAGAGACACCACTGTATGGCACTGCCCTCTGTAAAATATATGCTTACAGATAAATAACTATCAAGCAAACACAGGTGATTGTTGCATTAAACTAGCTCACACCTGATGGGTCAGGAATGCAAAATACAATCTCCTCTTAAGCGCAGAAAAATTGGTTCCAAGAAATTGGATTAACCTCTTTTGCTGAGGAATACTTTAATCTCCTCTGTACCTCTCCAATTTCTTGTTAGTTTTTGAAGGCACGCTTTGCTCAGCCTAAGCGCCCTTCCCTGTTTGCAAATAAAGGGCAAACCTGCAGCCCTTTCCCTGAATGACAGAATTTGGACCTCAGTGTAGAAACGACACATCACAGTTCAAATCTGCTTTAAGAAAGCTTAACTTGCAGTGATTTTAGCAAAACGTTAGTTTTACTGGTCACCAACATTAAAGGTCAGCAAATTAATTTTATAGGTACATACTACTGTGATATTAGAACCAGATATATTAATAGTATGTTTTTCTGAATCTCAGCATCTGGAGTCTTGTGATTATATGGAACGTTTAACATACAAATTAAAAAATATGAACTTGTAACTCACAAGATTTCAGGAGACCCCTGAAGATAAAGCCTGAGTGGAACTTAAAAAACTCATAAAGCACATAAATATTTACTCAGCGGATCAAAGGCATCCAGTTCACATGGGATATATCACCTCTACATTTTTCTACTGCCCTCTCTCTCCCCACTCCAGTAACCCCATTTTTCCTTGTCTGGCAACACCTCCCTTTTCACCCTATTATAATTTCCTAAATCTCTCTCATGTCCCCTGCCCACTGTAATGCTCTCTTCTACATACCCAACTGTCCTCTAGCATTTCCCTCTGCTTTTGGCCTGCACGATGCTTCAGATGCCCAAAGCAGACAATTGCTGAGTATATCCATCTCCCTTTGCTCCAGAGCTCTTGGGTACCAAGTACAATAAAACCCAAACCTCAATCTCCACAGATGCAGAGGAAGACAAAGCATAAATGAGCTTCATTTTTGCTTCAAACCCAAAATTCCTAAAGTGGGTAGGATTTTTCCATTGACTTCTAAAGTCCTTGGAAAATGACTTTCCAATAAATATATTTATATGAATATATGTATATAAACAAATTCCCAGCCATGCTCCAAAACTCCATCATCATGGGCTACTGAAAAACAAGAGCAACTCCCTTTACGAGCCCTAAATAACTCAAGCCACCTGGGAGAAGGAAACCACAGCATTTAATTTTGTCTTGTTGGGGTGTTTTTTTTTCCCTTTTGCACCTCATTTAGCCCTTTCTGAGCGTGCCTGCTCCAGCCCAAGCTGCTCCACTATCCCCAGGATTAGCAGAGATCTCTGCCGATTGCTCACACCTGCGATTCAGAGGAAGCCTGTTCCGCTCTGTGCAATCAGCCCTCCCTGGGTAAGGCCATCAGCTCCCGAGGTGACAGGCAAACAGAGACCCACCTGACAGGTCGGACCAAACACCTGCAAAGGGGCTGGAGAAGGAAGGGAGAAGGGAGAGTGAAGAAGAGAAGAGGTGGAATTACACAATTAAAAGCCCAGGTTGATATTTTGAAGAGGAGGAGGAGGACTACCTGCTACCCACAGGTACGTTGCAAGCACCTGATTGTGAAACCAGAGCACCTACGAAACCCCCAGTGAAGCTGCTTGCCTGTTTAATATCCAATGCAGTGGTCCCACTGGTAGAAATCAGTCTACTGGTTTCAAAACGAGAGGTCAGAGCTCTTAATAGTTGCTGCTTAGGGAATCCAAATTTAATTTGCCACCAAGTCTCCATCACCAAAATGTAGAGAAAGAATGGTGAAATACCAAGATATTACTTTTTCATAAATGCACCCTGAATAAATTAAGCCTGTTAATTTTCCTTTGTTTCAAGGATATCTGTGAAAGCAGAACACGAAACACCGTTGGTTCTACTGCAGCTGGATTCTGCCTCTGCCAGACCATCGCCCGTTCCTGAACATGGAGAGCACCCTAATACAGCCATAGCTAAATATCCTCAGCAGGGTCTAGTTATGTTTCAGTGGTTACCGCGAACTAAAGAGCACACAAACCCCAAACTGGCCATGATAACTGCTGTTTCTAGCTATATATGTGTGTAACAGCAATGCTCCTGAGAGGGTATTCACAACTCTTACACAAGTGTCACTGCAAAGGACCCACCAGCGATTCGTCATTTCAGAAAAAAGAAAAAAAAAATGTATAAAACACAAGTGTAAAAGAGTATCTTTGTCAGAAGCAGCTGTTCGCTCCTATTTTCTGTCTTAAAATTCATTTCAGATCAGTTCACTGTACGAATGGGCTCATGCCTTATTATTAACACTATTTTAAATCTTGTTCTGGAAACAGGTGATGTTATATAGTTCTGGGCCATCCATTCAGCAAAGCAAAGGATGTGACCTCAGACCAGTTTTATCTCTAACTTACCAATGGAGGTGTGAAGGCAGCTCTTACAGCAGGGGTGGCAGTAACCTCTGCCTCTTTAGATAGCCCTGAGCAAGATCAATTCTTCTCCAACGTCACTCCCTGTTTCTACACAGAGAGTGTAGAAACCTAATGTTGATACAAGGAAGAGAAGACATCATCTCCAGCAATGCTGGATTGGCACAGCTCCCATCCCAATATGGACTTCTTGACACTTTCCTGTCTCTGAGCAGGAAGAAGGTTCCTCCTGACTTTTCCCATCCTTAGCAACTTTCCTCTCTGTGACCAGTGAGGAGCAGGAATCGCCAAGCCCTTTGGATGTAGCTGGTTCACAATTATGTGTAAAATCTCTGACTACCCAAGAGCCTATTGACAGTTGTTGCTCAGTCTTGGATATTATTTTGCAGCTAAAATTAAAGTAAGAAACAATTAGCATCATCACACTTTGTAACAGAGTATTTTATCAGTCAAGGAGAACGCGGAGCATAATTATATGGCTACATCCAGAGATTACACGCTGCGTCAAATGTCAAATCCCATTGCATTAACCACCAAGCTATCCTGAAATCGCGCAGCAAGAAGCAAGAAAGAATTTGGTCTCTCTCTGTGTGGTCTCTCTGCTGGGTGCATATTTCCCAGCTGTTATCCCCTGACCTGCATACCTGCCGTGGACTCCTTCAAGCTTATCAATCAAAGCAGAGAACAGAAAGCCTGGCCTGACATCTGACTGCGGCTGCCAGGAAGCAAGCAGTAGCCCCTCTGCTATCTGGTCCCTTTCTACTTAGCGCCGGGATGTAGGAAATGAACCAGCACCTTGCAGGAGAATAATGAATGGAGCTGATACATCAGGGTCAACCAAGCCCGACAGGTCTATTTTTTTCTTTTTTTTTAACCCAAAAAACCCCAACTACCAACCACCAAAACAACACACCAACAAAACCTCCTTTATTTACTCTTAAAGCGAGTCAACAGTCACTTGTAGAAGATGAATGCAGAATGGAAATTTCCAGTTATTTCTCTAGTTTGAGAACAAGGAATAAGTAGTAAACATGAAGGTTTTCCATGAAGGGTCCAGGATGGATCAGATCAGGTTTGAAAGACCATTGCTGCTAGGCAGAGAGCCTCTCTTGATAAGCATTGCCTTTTAATTGGGAAGCATATTTTAAAGGGAAAAAGGACTGAAAGCAATAGGTTTCCAGGCTTTTCTGCATTACGTGTATCAAACCCATTGGTGTAAGAAGCAAACTAACAGAAGATGTTGCTGGATGACTGGAAGGACAGGTGAGGGCAATTGCAATAGCCACGGTAGAACTTTTCATCCCAAACTTCTACAGAAGCACCAGTCTCTACAGCTTCACATAATCTCTCAGTGGAGACTCAGGAATTTTGCTTAGTTTTCAATTTAGACTTCTTAGATTGAGTTTTCCTTTGTGAATAACCAAACGGCTGTAAACAGCCCTTGATTGCATTTTAGTCTATTTATTGCCGCCAAATTTTGAAAGATTTTTCTGATCTATTGGCGCCTTTTAGTTTTCAAAATCAGTGGGATACAAGCCACCACCAGTGAGCCTGCTTTCAGGATTCCCAGTCTTTGAAGTGACCCACAGGTACTACAAACAAGACCAATATCGCCTCCAATCAATGACATCTTGAGTAGTAATAACAAAAATCAAATCAGCTAACTTTCTTTTAATTCAAAAAGAAGGAAATGTTGAATTGGGAAGGAAATTCAGGCCTTGGTATGCTGGTTTTGAAACCATTATACGTAACTATCTGTATCTCTTAAGAAAAAAAAAAAAGAAACACACACACCAAAAAAAAAAAAAAAAAAAAAAAAAAAAGCCAAAAAACAAGTCTTCACCATCCTTAGAGCTTTTCTTTGTCTTTAACCTATATCCCCCCACTTTTAGTGCAGGTGTTTGCCATCAGCTCTCAACCTGAAAATACGTGTTTTATAGGAATGCTTTGTCCAATTTTAATAGAAATTTACAACCACCAGCAGATATTTATGAAAAAAAGAGTGGAGACGAAGAAAAGATTAAGAGGCTTAATTAGACCATAGCAATGCAACATCAGGTGCTTAAGCAGTGACAGCAAAGATATTCCTCTTCTCAGAAAAGATCAGACACGAGAAAGTACTGACACATTAGCAGAGCCCACCTGCGCATTAGTTTTAGACCACACTAATGTAAGTTTGCTTTGGTATTATTTATTTACTCATTTTGCTCAGAGTAGGGAACGGTGAGAATCTAAAAAGATTCTAGCCACCCTCGGATAACTGTCTAGTATAAAAATTCATTAGCATTCCACAAATAACAAACCTTTTAAGCCAAACTGAATTCCCTGGTTGCGTTGGGCCTTCTGCAATCCCCGGCTCCTCCTCTCCGCAGCCAGCACTTCAAAGGAATGCCTCCCTCTTCTATTAAAAGTCTGTCTCTTGTAAAAATTCACCACACCCAAGGAATTCCCCTCTTGGAATACACTATTCAGACTTGCAATTCAAGCATCTTATTTTTAGAGAAAACATTTCCAGAACAACCACAACTGATCAGAGAAGGAAGAGGAGGGTGTGTTTGTGGAAACACGATTTTCTCCTGCTCCATAAATGACAGGAATTCACACAAAATAGTTTTTTCCACCATCCAGAGAGAGAAGTCACATAGAAAACTGGTAACTTCTTTCTAGCCCAGCAAGATATTGCTCTGGGGAGGAAAACCCTTGAAGTAAACAGAGCAGAAGTAAGATCAGCACAGAGCTGTGCAACACCAGGGAAAGGGGATGGCTGGACTCTTGGAGGCCAGTATTAGAGGAGATTTGGGACAGGCTTCCAACAGAAACAGCAGATGGCAAGCCCCAAGCTGACTACAAGATGGAATCACATAGACTCACAAATGGGATTTACATCCAAATATTGCTTGAGGCAGCAATGGACTCGATGTCCTAGTACAATGCTAGAATGACCAGTGCTGCTGCTCCTTGAACCTCTTCACACTGAAAGACATCTCCACACATCAAGAAGTCATTGCCACGTTTTATCCATGCAAATAAAACTCTAGTAAGTATCTGGGGCAAATGAGTTCCAAATCTCCCCTAATCTGGTAAATTAAACATTCTAGGCCAAAATAGGGAAGGCAGGAAGCAGCACAGGTAGTTTTCTGAATTAGCTTCTTACTTTATTTCCTCACAGGCTAATTCTCTTGAATAACTGTTAAGAAAATACAAATGGAGAATAAATCCATAAATGCTACTTCCTTTCTTCTTTTTAAGCAGAAAGATTTGAGGGGTTTTTTTAGTCAAGTTTTACAGTTAGCATTAAGATATAGTTACACATTAAAAAAAAAGTATGAAGGAGTAGTGCTGGTTTTTACTTCTCTTATTCTGGTTTTACAGAACAAATAGACTGGGAAGACAAAGGAATATGAAGTCATCACAAGTAGGTTCTTTTTGTTCCCACTGCTCTACAGAAGTGTCTTCCAGCCCAGAGTTATAACACCGGTGTTCTGCAGTCGTTTCAACTGGTACCAGTATAGCACTGTGGTGGGCTGAACTGGGCAAGCTCTGTCCTTGAGGCTCCTATACACTGCAAGAGTCAACAACGCACCCCACAGAATTAGAAAGGCACCAAAGCAACAGCAGTTAATAAATTTGGATTCGGAGGTTAAGATCTCCGTTGCTCAGATAAATAGTCACCGCCAATTTTCAGTAGCCTACTAAGCCACCGTAACAAAACCTGCACTTTAATTAGCAGTTTTTATTAAAGATCTCAGAGTTTTTGCAGAAAGAGGAAAGTAAATTTAAATAAAATATAATATTCTATACTTTTCAGGGTTTTTTTGGGGGAAGGATATTTAAGGGGAAAATATGAAGGCTGGGAGTGTAATTTATCTCGACAGCCACTACTGTTAAATCCACTGGAGTACACTTTTTCTTGTTAATAAGCAAATAATGCATATACAAGCTTATACACAGTGAACATAAGTGGGTCAGCCATGGTTGGAATGTACTAAACAGGGGCTTAAACATTAGTGAATGAATAGGTTTATCACATAAAATATGAGCATTATTCAACAGATGCTGGTGTGGACTGAACAGTCAAGATATATGGTGCCATATGTGGAAGGATTTGGTGGTTTCACTCCCAATTCCTACTCTTGTCAGAAATGCCACACAGTGAAATCTAAATTAACTTCTCACTGGCCTTTCCTCTCAGGTATTTTAGAGGACAATTAAGTGTTAAGACACCTGATGGCCTCAGGCCTACTGATAAAAGTAACTGTTAATAAAATGAGAATAATTTGCAGTACCATTACATATGAAAATTTGCAAGCAGGTAATCAACGCTCTGCAAGGACACAGTGAAATCTGTTGCCTTCCAGACACTGCATCTTCCCATCCAGAGCAAAAGGAGCCCCATCCAGCTCAATTCTGCATCAATTCAGATCATAGAATCATAGAATTGTCCAAGTTGGAAGGGACCTTTAGGATCATTTAGTCCAACCATCAACCTAACTCTGACAAAAACCATCACTAACCCATGTCTCTAAGCACTAGGTCAACCTGGCTTTTAAATATCTCCAGGGATGGTGCCTCAGCCGCTGCCCCGGTCAGCCCAGTCCAAGTCTTAATAGACCTTTTCGTGTAAAAATCTTTCATCATCTCCAATCTGAATGTCCCTAGGTGTAACTTGAGGCCGTTTCCTCTTGTCCCATCACCTGTTCCTTGGTAGAAGAGACTGATCCCTGCAGCTGCAACTTCCTTCCAGGGAGTTGTAGAGAGCAAGAAGGTCTTCCCTCAGCCTCCTCTTCTCCAGGCTAAACACCCCCAGCTCCCTCAGGGGCTCCTCAACAAGACTTGTGCTCCAAACCCCTCACCAGCTTCCTTGCCCTTCCCTGGACCTGCTCCAGCCCCTCAATGTCTTTTTTTGTGGTAAGGGACCCACAAAAGATGCAGATTTTATTTTTTTTTTTCCTCCCTGAAATCCTTGGATTCATAGAAGGGAAAGAGCAAGGGGGTGTCCCTACCCAGGCTGTTCCTGGCTAGAGGATATCTGAACATCTGTACTTCATGGAAATGCTGCCTCTTCGTCATAGGCGCATCCATCCCTCACTGCATCACTCTAGCCTATCAAAGCCTTGATACAGCACATGCTCCTATTCAGTTGTCTCCTTTTCCACAAAAAAAACTCCAAGAAAATAGGGACCAAGACACCAGCTGTTACAGTCACCTGTACCCTGGAACAGGCCTCGGTATTAGGTTTCAGATCCAACACACTGACTCGGAGTATAAAGGTACGTGCAGTGCCTCCCCGGGCCATCTCCTTGGATAAAAGGAAAAGGCTTCCATCTACAGTTTATTGAACACAATTTTATCTTTGCATCTTCCACATCAAAAATAAACAGCAGCTCGGATTATTTTTGTTTATTTTTAAAGGATCACGTTTTGTCATCAAGGAGAGCTAAAGCCTCCAAATGAAGAGTGCACCGGACAATTATTTTTAAATATGCATGCCTCTGAGTCACACTGTGTAAGAGAGATACCACCCCACGTGCACACATACCAGAAACGGAAAAAAGGAGAAAAAAGTAAAAAAAAAAACACTTTTTCTTTCCCAGTGCAAACTGCACACAGCAGTTTGAAACACTAAGAATATTTTAAATACTGAAATACTAAGGGTCTGCCAGTAAAAACCACTGACTGCATTGCTGCTGTTTGAGTCCAGACTCACCCTGTTTCAATCACATCCCTTGCACTCTTCCAAAACAGATTCAAAGGTCTAAAAGAGCAGCTTGATAACAGAGAGGGAGCTTTATTTATTTATTTATTTATTGAAAGGGCATTTTTACCCAGACTTTCCCTAAACCCCATCCACCACTCCAGGCAGACAGGTGAAAGCAATATTAAAGGAGGTAATTGCAGAGATCAGTCAACAGCCTTTGTCCCCTTTGCCACTGAGACTTACAGTAAAATGGGCACAAGAAAACACTGTGCTGGATTAAAGGCAGGTCCTTTTCTCCAGTTGCTCGCTGCTTACCAGCTGCTGCCTTCAATGGCAGGGACAGAGGCTCTGCTGGTATCTAGAGGGGAAATCTA
>VXBW01006204.1:383477-463553 GCA_013400375.1 Thinocorus orbignyianus
GTTTTTTTTTTTTTAAAAAAAAAAAAAAAAAAAAAAATCATTCTATTTACTTTATTTAAAAGAAAAAAGTGGAATTAAAGTAAGTTATCACCTTGGAAAAGTACAATTTAAAAATACCTAGCTTTGAGGTGCAGTTTTCTATTGAGACTTCTGAAGATAGTAATCAAAGGTATATAAGAAGTTATATGGCTTTTTATAAGTAAATAAATTTCTACCTGCACTGGACCAAGGCAGACTCTAAATCAAATATATAAAATGTTTATTAGCTTTGTAGAAATTTTAATCCAGGTTTCTGATCCACGCTTTGTGGTTAGGTACTTATCTCACAGACTGAACCAAAACCTCAGTCCCAAAGGGCTGTAAAATTCCAAAACCTTTTACAACCAAATATTTGTGTGAACTGCCACAGAGACAGCCAACTGCTTGGCTTTCCTTTCGTTCCATTTTTTAGAATAAACCCGTTTTTACTGTTTTAGGCTTAAACAGATACCTAAACCCTAAAGTTTTTGAAGCAGGTGACTCCAAGACAGTGTCCTGCTGGCAGGGGGAGAAATAGCACATAAACTCCAGAAAGTTTAAGCAGGGAAACCCCTTCCCCTCTATTTCCCCACCAGACCTCACTCCTGCCCCTGTCCCAGTTTCCCACCAGTACAGCGGGTGGACATTAAACCTGGCTCCACCACCAAAACCCGTGTCAGGCTGAGAGAGCTCCAGGCACATTTCTCCCACTGCTCACTCCCAAAGCAACACCCCACTGGGGCCTCTTGGGGAAAGGACTGGAATTCCTGAGCATCCGCTTTTGTTTGGAGGGGAAACAAGCGATTAACTCTCTTACTGCTAATGGAAGTTAAGGGCAGTGGTTAAACTTGCCACTTTCAGCGAGGTTTAGCGCACCTGAGAACACCACCTTTTACGAAAGAAAACAAGAAAACAAACCAGTTTTTAAGAAAACAGTTGGCTTTGATGTAACAGCCCTCCTTGGGAGGTTCACAGCATCGAAGCCTGTGGAGAGGCAGGGCTGGATTCACAAAACTGCTCACAAGGGACCTTACTCACCCAGCTTTTACGTTCAGAGGCTCCCCCCATAATTCAAGCCCTCAGAAGCATACAACAGAGACATATAAAAATACATGTTTATGTTCCAGCATACCATTGAGTCTCACATTGGTCTTAAAAATGGTCCTTGGAAATACATGACTGCATTAACTCCTTGAGAAGACATCTTTGATATCTTTACATCATCACCAACTCCCTGAGAAGACATCTTTGATATCTTTACATCACCATATAGTCCCACACTCAACTCCAGACAGACCAGTACCGGGATTCCAGACACAAAGGCTTTATCTAGGAGAGGCTGCACATGCTTTTTATGGTTCCCTTTTTTGGCTGTTAATCGTGGCCATGTCAGGACAACTCAAGCAGTTGCTTACTCGCCTTTCATGGACTTGCAATTAAGATTCGATACCTTAAATGAAGACATTAAATGTTGAGCTTGAACCTGTTCTCCTGTTAACAGCTGAACATACGCAGAACAGGATAGTGAGAATTGGTCTTACAGAATCACAGAATGATCTGGGGTTGGAAGGGACCTCTGGAGATCACCTAATCCAACCCCCTGCCAGAGCAGGTCCCACAGGAACGTGCCCAGGCATGGTTTGCATGTCCTCTGAGACAGAGACTCCACCACCTCTCTGGGCAACCTCTTCCAGGACACTCTCAAAGTAAAGAAGTTCCTCCACATGTTTAGATGGAACTTCTCGTGTTCAAGTTTGTGCCCATCATCTCTTCTCCCGTAACTGGGCACCACTGAAAAAAAGACTGGCCCCATTCTCTTGACAGCCACCCTTTAAGTATTTATAGGCACTGATCAGATCCTCCCTCTTCTCCAGACTGGAAAGCCCCACGTCCCTCAGCCTTTCCTCATCAGAGAGATACTCCAGGCCCCTCAGCATCTTTGTAGCCCTTACCTCAGCTACCACATCACCACTCACAATCTGGATGAGCCAGGTCCCCTGCACCAACCTGAGAAGCCAAACAAAGGGTAGGATTCCCAGGAGTTTTGCAGACACCTAAAGGCAGGTTACAGTCACGTTGCACACCAGGTTACCACAACTGCACCTGAGGAAGTCAAACAATCCCTCAGCTGCGGATTTGCTTGTTTAATTAGCGGGGTTAAATAGAAAGACCCATGTAAGTTTTGCCTGTAAGTGTTTTTGCCTGTGTACATGTACACAAGTGCAGAAAATCGGGTCTTGGAAGTGTCCTGGTAGAGTAACACGTAAACTAAGAGCTCCGTGATACCAAGCACGCCTGGGCAAAGGGCCAGAAGCTCCTGGGTTGTAATCTCATCTCTGCAACTGAATCACTGTGGTTTTAGGCAAGTAATTAAACTTTCCACTGTCTTGGTTTTCTCCTTATGTTAGATACAGCCCAGAATTCTCCCCTTGATGTATAAGAAGGGTAAATAAAGCAGATGTGCAAGAGAACTAACACTTCGCTGCCTGACCTTTGCATTTTAAAGCACCAAGAACAGTAATTTTACTACATTATTCTAGATTTCTTCTCTTGTGCCACAAATGTACAACAACAATTGCAGAGGATACCACAGATTTATGAAACCTTCAGTATGGACGCTGTACAAAACCAACGGAAATCAGAAATTAAGATTATGCTTCATATTAAAAATTAGTGTCTCAGGGCACAGTTTGGCTGTCTCATTAGTTTGAAATGACAGAGGTTTTGTTATCTCCTGTGATGGCAGATGTTTTATAAACGTCTAGTACAACCAAGGAAGGGGTTGTAATTTACCACCACATGCCCAGTAAACTGAAACACTTGATGATTTTACATCACTTATTCTAAAACATAGAGGTAAGTTTTTCTAAAACACAGTCATATCAAATAAAGCAACAGATACAAGCGCTTTCATGATGAATGCCTCCAAGTGACCTCAAAAATAAGCTGCAAAGCAACCATAAAAATAAGCTCGGGTTCAGAAAGTGGAAGTTTTCTCCAAGATATTCTCTGCTTTCTTTGGCCCTTGCAGTACAAAGTCTCATAGTTAAGCTTAATCTCTCTTGACCAATGTCAGTTAACAGCAATCAGTGCAAAGAAAAAAAAGACCTCATACACCAGGTAAAACAGCTCAAACTTACATCCTGCCCTACACTGACTTATACTCGATCATTAGTATGTCATTTACAGCTTTTAATAAGACTCTTACCAGCTCTTTTTTGACCTGTGAACAGCAAAACGTACAGAACTGACTGAGTCCAACCTCTTCGAGGTAAATCCTACCTGAAAGACTGGATGAAATGGCCACAGCTGAGAGCTCACAGGAGGCAAGACCTCATGCAAGCTGGTGCGGGTCCTCTCCTTGTTACCTAACACCTCATTACAACTCCTTCCTTTCACCTGTGAACTCAGACAGACCCTCTGTCCTTGAATCTGACCCAAATAAAAACCTCCTCCACGGGGGAAAGTGAGAAACACAATGGGAATTACCACCGTAAACCAAAGAGAAATGTTGCTGTTTCAAGTTTATTGCGCCCATTATTTCCCAGGAGCAGGAGTGTTTCCAGCAAATACCTGTAAGGAGGCCAGCCCTTTGCATGGCCTGCAGGTAGCTTATCTCCAATTATATCAACAGGTACACCATGACAGTCTGCCACAATAGAGATATTGTGGGGAAAAAGAAGAGCTGCTTTACTTTGAGTGTGGGTCTTAGTAGAAAACAAATTAAAGCTTATGCGGATACACAAAATAATAGATGGGCTAATTCTACTGTCTGCCTCTCCTAAATTATTTTATTAGATGGAACATATTAATTATTATGAAAGAGAACCCCTGACTCTGTTGGCTTCTAATGAAAATTCCTTTGTAGAATCACGGCAGGATTTCCCACCATTTTCTCTTTCTGATGAAATTAACTCCCTATGGCTGGTCACCAGGAGAAGCTCATTCGAACCAATAAGCTTGGGAGCTGCCATTTACCTCACAAAGGGAGAAAAAGGTAGCTGCTGTCATGGCAACAAGTGGCTTTGCTCTGATCATCTTTGGATCCTTTAGCATAATGAAAGACACTGGCTTGCTTTTTAGATGATTAATCTTTTCCCCTGTGAACCTACTTGAATACATTAGCAAAACAAGTATGAAAAATTTGTTTATCCCAAGACAATCATTAGAAAATTACCTGCAAGAGTAATTCTCATTAGGGCAGAGTTTGTGAATAGCAGACCATATGGTGAGTGAAAGCGGCAAGAAGCAATAAAATCTCCAAGCTGCAACAGGTTGCAAAGTTTATCAGGTTGCAAACTCAAAGTTTAAATCGGTTCAGCATCAAAAGTTGTGAAAATTGTTTTCTTGCTGGAATTCCAGATAGGTTACAATGGGAAGACTCGGCAGATGATGCAGCCAGGCCTGCAAATCCTCCCTTGCTCCAACAGTCTGGAGAATCCTACTAATCCCACAGGGCCTAATCCCAACCAGATCCTGGAACCCTGGAGAATCTTAGAACCTTCAATGGTGCTAAGCTTCCAGCTGAAATTACAGGACTAGGTTCTTACCTTAGCTAGCATGAAGTTAGATATTATTACTTTGCTATTTCAATGCCATTATAAAATTAAAATGGTGGGTGACTACGTACAACTTTTGAGAACCAACTCCAGAAGAAAATGTAAGAGAAACTAAGATTTCATAACACACACTCTGACTTCTTCGGTATTCAGAAACTTCTTATGTTAGCTATGTAAATGATGCGTAGTTAATATTATACTGGGGCAAGGTGAAAGAAAAGTGAGATCATTTGCAGTATTGAAGCAGTTTAATTATTCTCCTATACCCACGAGAAGTCCCAGTAGAACAGATTTGGAATTCATGCTATGTAAAGCTAAAATGACTCCTCCAGTTTCAACAAATCATTAGAAAAAATAGGGGGGGAAGAAAAACAAAAAAAAAAGAGGAGGAAGAGATAAAAATTTCTACAAGGTATCATCAGCTCGGTTTTGAGAGCAAAACTGATGTAATTGTGCAGAGACTGCTGCAATGCAATGGAGCAGGGCTGGTTGTACCAAAGGATATTGCTCTAAATGCTTCTGTGTAAGCACATAGATTTCTCATCTTAGTGAGATTTTTTTCCTTCCCAAACTGGATTCTGTTTGGATATCTCTGCAGTCGTGAGTCTAAGATAAATCCAGTGGTTTGCCTCCATTTTTTTTAAGACAGAGAGAATTCCCTGTTTACAGCAGTAAATCAGCAGTGTCTTCTGCTATCACGCTCTCTCCACCGCAGAGAATTAAAATGTTTTTATTTTTAAGGTATCTGTAGTGTTATAACATTCTGGGAGAGAAGAGTACCAAGTCTAATCGCAGATAAGTCAAACCAATCGTTTAACCTCACCACCATCATGCATTGCCTTCCAGACCCAGAGCTACATGATAATAACAGAAGTCTAAGAGGCCGCTTCCCCTGCACAGCTCTTTCACTTGAACTCAAGGGAAACAGATTTCACATCCACGCTTCAAAACTCACAGGCTGTATCAAGTACTTTGCAGTTCTACCAATAGTTATTAATAGGTTTATTAACAGTTTGGTAGCTGGAAGAGTTTTAGAGGAATATGATATTGAGTTTGGGATTGATTTATTTTTGCCTTGACTAGCAAACACCCTACTCAGACTATTTCTTCTTCCTCAAAATGGACTTTGCAGAGCTATGAGAGACACTAACTAGGCATGGAAGAACAGGCTATTGGTGTTTCAGAAAGATTCAGCACCAATTTGGAAAATGGTGGTGATTTTAACATAATTTCTGGCTCTAAAGACAGGATTTGCAATAGTAGGATCAGGTGCATATTCATGTCCTAATAGGAAACACCTACTTTTCTCTCTGCTCCAGCACAGGAATTTCTCTAACACTTCTGCTACCTGAGCAGAAACACTTCTCTCTAGGCACAGTTATGTGAGCAGACTCCTCGTGGAGAAAAGTTCTAAACTTTGATTTCCCACCCATCATTTCATATTTACCCTTGGATGAATCCAAACCAAGTCCATCACTTTTTCAAATGCCCACTTCTCAATTGAAAGCTGTACCTTACAAACTAAGCATTGGCTTTCCCAGGTTCTGGCTCTGCTCCATTTACACTCATATTGGTTGAGGGGCACAGAGAAGGACAGGGATGACATTTCCCGCCATGAGTGAATCTGAAAAAGAAATAAAACTCTGCAGCTACTTACAGCATTGATCATTACAGACCTAGATGTTGGGTTTGAGGAAGTCATGCAAAGCCCACTTATTTTCATCTTTCTTCAGGCTGTTCCATGGCACTATCCACAGACCAGATCAGAAAATAACAGTGTCCACATGCCACTGAGGAAAAACATCAGAAGAAATCTCTGTTTTCACAGGTACTTGTTCCTGCTGAAATCTGAACTTCACTTTGTAAGTACCTTTTTCTACAGGTGACCTTAAATCCTTGATCAATTTCCTAGGAAGTTCTAGTGGAAAATCTCTGGGGAATGATCTCCAAACCAAACCACTGTGATCCAGGATCTAGGTGGCAAGTGGGCCCAATCAGCTGCCAGGTACAGCAAATCAAAAGCAGCGTGATTAGCATATTCCAAAATCCATTTTATTAGGCCAAACCTCAAGTATTTAGCATGTAAATTTTTCCAGGGCCCTTGATGAAACATTAGCATCAGCACCAACCACTGAAAGCAAAGCAATAACAGATGCAATAGCATCTCCAGGGTGACTTCAGATTTTCATCCGTATGAAGTAATTAATCCTCACTTTGTGTGTGTGCTCTGTTTTATTATCTTTCCTGTACTATCTACACTCACCAGGTAAAACAATTGGAAGCTTTAGCCCCCCTCCCAGTATTATTAGTAGTACAGGAATGCGCAGGTTAAAAATAAACATTCTTTAAAATGTTTATTCCTGGTCATTTCTTACATTCATATTGTGTTAATTTAGCATTGACAAGAAAATTCAGGGGGTTTGATGAAGAGATTTTTCTATACCCTTAATCTACCTCATACCAATCAGGAGAGGTGAAAAATGTTCTTTAACAATTAGAACTCCTCAGATCCATGTTGTGCATTAAATGGTAACTATGTAATTAAAAGGAACAAATTTAAAATCTGACAACAATTGGTGCATCTCCAGCATTTAAAATGATTCAATTATTAATAATTCATGCTCAAAACCCCATATGTGGGCAATGAAGCAGAAGGAGAGATGAAAACGAAGCCTGATCCATGACTAACCTTACATCTGTACAGAGCCTGACTAAACAGAGTTACAGCATTATGTTTTCTACAACATTTACCCAAATACAGTAGGAAATTGTCACATCATAATATGTGTTTGCAGTGATGCTCAGCAGTTAGTTAATAGCATGGGGGTGGGGGAAAGCCATGCTAATATACAGGAATCCAGAGACACCAAGTCCAATTGAATCAGAGCACTAAGTGGGTTAGATGCTCAAAAGATTTTAATTACTTATGAGTTAAAGCCAAATTTGCTTTAAAAATTTCAGAGGAACCAGTCCAACTCTCATGCTTTTGGTGCTGGTTTAAACAAAAATCTCTATCTCTAGCGTTGTACGGTCAGACTTTTAATGAGAAACAGTCATCCTTCTGAGATGCTAGTCTACATTTAAAATAGTAATTAGAAGATGATTCACATTGCTTCTTAGCTTGCTTATTTCATCCAGCAACATATTCTGAATGTTATTAATCTGCTCCCATGAATTCAGTCCAAACTAGAAATTTACGTGAGCAACTCGCTATACCATTGATGCTTTTGTATCAGTTCAGCCCCAAATTCAAACCTCAGTGAGATTTTCTCTGTTAACCCACAGCAAACAAACTTAGTTACCTAATTTTTGGTCTAGATTTTCACCCTCTCTCTTTTTTTTTTTCTTTAACCTAGCTTTCTTGGCACATTTGATGCTACAATAAGCTGCGTATGAAAACAATGGCCGTGACACATTTGAGTTAGTTGCAAAGCCACTTCTCAAGCACAATCCAATGAAGCTGCACGCGTTATGCCAAAGTCCTCATGAGTCGAGAAGACTGAGGGGCACAGAAAGCCTAGAGCTGCTAAGTTCCTTGCATTAATACTAATAATAGAAATAATTTATAACACTGCTGTATGACTGGATGCAAGTGTAAGAAGAGAGGGTCTGGTGTAGGAGACCTCCCAGGATAGAAGCACACACACATACACACACACTATCCCTAGAAATACAACACTACGAGGCATATGCAATGCTGCACCTCTCATCAAAGGCCACAGCTATTTAAGAAAGGGAATGAAGGGAATATACCCATATTTTTAACATTAAAACATAATATTTTATTTATGTGCATTAAAAGAGACTACAAAGTTGGTGTTTTTAACACGCTTATAATTTTTTTTAAAAAAAAAAAAGTGTCATAAATAGATTTGTTTACTCCTGCAACCTTTTTGATGTCCTGGTTTCAATCATCGTTCCATATGTGGGGGGATGAGAGAAGAGACATGTTTATTCTGTGGCTGATTTATTACAAAATCAAGACCATTCAGATTTAAATTCCACCCCTCCTTAAGTACATTGTTGCTGTTCTCTCTTTCGCAAAATTTACCACCACATGTAAAGGTCAAGACCACTGGTAAAGTAATTCATATGGTTATCCAAATCCTACCCAAGCTATAAATTAGTGTGACATAAACTGCCTACAGCGTTTCTTCTATTTCTAATATTATACACAGGCAGGTCTAGCCTGCTGCACTGATAATTAAAGTAAAAACTGCATATGCCTCCCTCAAGAGCACACACACCAAACAGGAAGTCAATTAGTTCCAGGATGGGACCTGCTGAGGGAGACACAGCAATGATCTGTAGCAAATGCTAACTTTGGGCTTGTGGTGATAAAAAAAAATAAGTACACTCTACTTCACAATTGCCACCTGTATCACCATCACAGAGAGAGAAGTGCCGAAGGAGGGAAAAAAACCACAAAATTTCAATCAGAGTCCTGATGTTCCTGATTTTACACAAAGCAACCAGAAGAGCTGCAGGCTGGTCTCCTAATGCTCTGAAAATTAAGACTTACAGAAATCAAATGCAAACACATTGTTTTCCAGAACTTGCTGTTTCCATAAAAATCTCAAGCCCGTGGTGGAACACGATGTATGCTCCATGAACAGGCTTTATGTTCTCCAGCCAGAATGCGTTTATTTATTTTGAAACCACAGACTGATCATCAGCATTGCCCCCAAGAATAGTCAAAGGAGATTAAACCGTGTTTTTTTTCATTTGTGCGACAGCTAACAGTTTGATGAGTGAACTTAATACCATAAATAAACTGGCACAACTCACCCTGCAGACTTCGCTGGAAATGAGCTAATACGCACCTGCTGAAGATTCAACCCACAAGGAGGTAGTCTCCTTGGAAACTGCTCCTGATGGTCTGAAACGCAATGGAAACAGTCACTGAGAAACCTTGTATTTGTGGAAGTGCTAGGAAAGGTGGTGAAAGACCAGGATTTTGCCCCCAAACTTAAGCAGCTGAAGAAGGAACTTTTAAGTGTGTTATGCAGTATAAGTAGTTTAGGGAGCCAGGAGTAGTCCTGGAAAGAAGAATCTGTTAAAGAAGAGAGACCAGAGCCTAAGATATGTCACCCATTCCTAAATTACAATTTCCTCCACTGAGATTACGTGGCTGAACCAGCATCTTCAGGGCAGTTTAACCCATGAGAAAGCAGTTTACCCAGCACAACTCAAACTCTGCTCTAAGCCTGGACATTTACACCACCTGCTAATATTCGCCTGTTCTCACATGCTTTTAGAACGTGTTTCATTTTTTTATTAGCATTACAAACAGCTACTTTCTGCTGTCCTCTCTCTCCTCCCAAGTCTTTCATAAAACCTGTCGACTGATTTATTCAAGCACTTATCTTTTAACTTGCTGTCACTAGACAGGTGCACACTTGCAGCAGCTCTTGTAGCTGAGCCCATTTAACAGCTCTGTTAGGGGCCCAGCCTCGCAAGGCACTGAGCTGCACAGAAGTTACCGGCCTAAATATACACGAAAAGCAATGATTTAGGGCTCGCTCTATCTCACAGGCAGCGCTCAGTGCCTTAGGCATCGGTTTCTTCCTTGTTAAGAAGATTGTAAAAGGACCATCCCATCTAACTATTTAATGTTATTTTAATAGGCTACATTACATGAACTTGATACAGCACCGGTTATCTGAGTCAGGGGCCCCATTTGCTCCAGAGACTTCAATAACAAAAGCAGGTAAGAGTAAATCCCTGTGACACAGACAGGTAAGAGAGTTTGGACAGTGTCAGTGTCCGGGCCTGAGTGATCTTGTTGGCCTATTCCAAACCTACTTGACCACACCTGCACTCAGATAATTTTCGTTGACATTTTACTGCCAGAGACTGGAGATGAAGGGAGTGAAAAATGAAGAGCAAATTCAGGCAGAGATTTATTTATCTTTTAAGGTCACCAAGAGAGCAAAGAAAATCCCAAAGAGGTGATTCACATAAAGGAAGCAGGATGCAGAATCCCTCTCTGGCTGCCATTCTACATTGCTATCCCAGACTGACCTTTCACAGGAGATGAATTTTGACACTCTGGGGTAGCATGTAGGACAACAGCCACAGATTATGCAGCCACATGCCAAGGGCATTACTCAGGAGCTGAAGCAAAAGCCAACAGACACACATACCTTCTCCCCAGAGATCACTCCAACTGCCCACGTGAATCTTAGATCTCAAATATATCTACACATTCTCCCTCTTCTATGCAAAAACCAAGCTCACTGCAAAGAAAACACCTTAATGGAATGTGAAGAGAAAGTTTAAACCATTTCATTCCATATCTAGGGTGTCTTCCATCAGTTCTCCCTCAGAAAATTATTCAGATATCTGCATCCGAACTCTAGATTCATGCTTTTTGGGATGTGAGAGTAGTCTTTATAAGAAAAAAAGCAAGTGCAGTCTCAGTAGTTTCAAAGACAGAAGATGATTTTGTGAGGTCTATAGTGCTTCCTTCCATTATCATACGGCTGAATGCACGTCCTACAGCTACAGCCCAGCAACTCAGCTAAAACATCCAGGCTCAATTCAAAAATCTTTACATAGTGAAACATTTACTATAATTTTTAGGAGTTACAAGATCACTCCCAAATACACACACTCACAGAGTGCTGCACACAGCATGAACATCATAGGTAAAATTAACCGTCAGCTCCTGTAATTTAAATTCCTTTGGATTCAAGCAGTACGAGTGTCTGCATGAAACCTGAAATCCTAAAGTATTAGGAAGCCTCAATAAAGCTTCTGAGTATAGTTTTCTAAACCCTAAAATGTTCAACCCAAACACATGAAAACAAAACAAAGGATTCAAGTAAGTGGAGCGAGAAGCAATTCAAACCAGCAGTAAGTTCAAGTGTATTTTCTTTGATTCATGTGGGATCATGACTAACTTTTCACATTTTTATTTCTTGACTGATACATCAGGAAGAAGGTCCCTGGCAAATACCTGCTCACCTAGCCAGACTCCTGTTAAATACGTAACACCCTCATTAACAGGTGTTTAAATGACTCGCTTTCAAGCCATCTGCTAACTTAGCTCTCAGCAGTATTAGATACTTACATTTTGACCTTATTCATCAGGATATCTTCATACCTCAGTTGAGGATCCTTTTATTAAAAGAAAACCATATGCAACCAAGTCTCCCATTTGGTATGACCCACAAAGCCCGCAGTGACCAACAGAGATAGCTCTCAGGGGAGGACCACAGAGTAGTTTTGTGGCTGGGGATGTTTGGTTTTTAGCCACATTTATACTTGTTTGATGTTGCTAGCAGGCTGGAGAAGGGACAGCTCTGTGCCTCCCTCCAGCTGCTGTTCTGGGCCTTGGGTTTGGAAGGTGCCATCAAGCTTTTGTCAGAAACAATGAGTTCTGGCACACTCACCACTGTCAGCTTTGGGAAGCAGCTGCATACCCAGGAGAAGGTGATTTTTCAGGTACCTTAAGGAGCAGCACATTCGAATGGAGGGAACCACGGGGTTTGCTGGTTTTGTTGCTTGCTTCAGGGCTGAAAGGAGGTTCTCAACCCTGTCATTTCATTTATGGATAAAGATACCCAGCGTTTAGGACCAGGTGTTTTAAAACGTATCCTATGCTGAAAAGACAAAGGCTATTCATTTCATGAGACTCATACTTCGCATAAATCCTGTAAGGGCAAGCATGATGAAAACAAACTTCTTCCAGCTGACCAGAGTTATCAGTGCTGTGCCACAGCAGGTTAGCTGCATGAGAAGCAGAAACATATGGAGATAACAACTATCCGGACTAGCCGTAAATAAATCTACAGCAGTCTGTGAGGTGTGGGGATTTTGTTTTATCATTCTGAGGATTAAGCAGGGACTGAGGCATCTGAACCAGAGCTGGGGCCTCCAGGCAGAGCAGGCCCCAGCCATGGCCTGCAGGGAGGTGCAGCAGGGTGGGCCTTTCCCTTCCTTCAGGGAAGATTTCCACCCCAGGAAGCTTTCTCACAACAAACCCTTCACTGCAAAACTATTCAGGATTGACCCAAAAGCTGAAAGTTTCCCATCAGAGGGAAGGGTTGTTGCGGGTCAGGGTGGGAAAGGCCCTGCCCAGCAGCCCTTGCCAGCCCTTTCTCTTCTTCTTCGCAGCATTGTCACTAAACTGGATTTACATCAGCTCGTTAGTTCAGCATCTGAGCTTCATGGGGGCTCTTGTTCAGTCATTTACTCAGAGGAGAGTTTCCCCCCTTCCTCGCCTTGATTGACATTGGATCCGTTTCAGACCATAAAGAACAAGTGAAACCTCAAGCCTCAGGGCCAGATTTATAGGCAGAAAGAGAATTCTGTGATCTTTTTCCATGTATTTGTTGTTACGGGCAAAATAGACCTCTTATTCTCAATCTGGAGACAGTTTTATTGGTTCACCTTTTCTCTATGTCCTCAGGCATATGGAGTCACAGTAGAGGCGAGATGTGCTTGGGAATCAGTGAAAGCTTTCTGCTCTCAGGATTCCCAACGTAAGGACTGACACATCTTCCCTGGTATAAATCAATCTGGTACCTGCAGCTGAAGATCTGGATCACTTCTGTAGTTTTACAACCCATAGCTAAACATTTCAGAAAGACACAGCTTGAAAAATTTCCTTCACCAGATAAGAAACGAGATTAAAACACAGGCAGATAATAATTCTTACAGAATTTAGCAGATCCTACCCGTTACAGCGTTTACCTTGATTTGAAATGGACTTTGAAGTTAGACAAGGCACACAGTACAGTTGTCCTTGCTCCTTGGTAAGCTATTCCCTTTGGTTCATTACCTTCACTGCTCCTGAATTTGGGGAGAGTTATTGTTTTCTGCCTATTGCTTCCCAGGGTTGTTCTCACTCTGGCCAGCTACTAAGCAAGATACTTTTTCATATATAATCCACAGATGCACAGTTACTAGTCAAATAGTTACCACAATCACAATTTACTGACAGCAGCCCATCTAAGACACAATGCCACAGACAAGTCCATTTCACTTTGCACTGAAAAGGATTAAGGATGCTGAAATACACAGCTACATCTCTGCTCAGGGGTACTAGCTGCTTGAACTGCATGCTGTGGCAGATGGCTGTCTCACAGCTGAATATTTACTACATCCAAATTCTCCCTTTGAAGGTACTTGTGCAATTAATTTGCTTTTTATCCAACTGTTAAACAAATTAAAGTTATTAGGAGGTATGGAAGAACAGGGTTCATTCCATTTCAAGCCTTCTGAAAACAAATATCATAAGGGTAAAGATGTGGGAGTGAGTTTCCTTGACTACTTAGTATTCTTTTAACCTTAGCGTGATCATGTCAGATAAAAAAAAAAAAGAATTAATTACTTTCACAACAAGAGTATTTATTGTTTGCAAGGCACAAACCTTTGCTTATAACTGTGGGAGAAACATAAAACAGACCATTAATACATTCAAAAATATTTTTTAAAGGAGAAAAGTAGTCTTTTTAAACCAGGGAAAAGGAAAAAAAATGAAAGGACCAAAAGCCTTCCCCTTGCTAAAGAACATAGCCCCGCTCTACCTGGCAAAGGAGAGATGTGAGCTGGCTTTACTAATTTGTCCAAAGTGCTTGGAGATCTTCCCATGGCTTTTTATGAGATACCAAGTGTTTTAGCTGCATTGTTTCACCCTGCTTCACAAAGTGGACTTCATGACAAGATTCTCAGGGAGCTCCTGCGGAGCGCAAAAAGGTAACTTTAACTGAGCTGTCTGAGTGCCTGGCGTTAACCTTTCCAAACAGGCTTTGCTTTCCGCTCAGGGCAGGGGTTTATTAATTGGTTGAATGAATCAGCCAGCACACTGAGGCACTACAAATACAACCACTTATCTCTTTACATTCAGTCTGGACATCTAAGTGCCTGAACTTCTATGCTTTTACCTCCAGCGGCTTAAAAGGGGACTAGTGCATGCATTGCTGGGCTTGTTTTTCTCCCTGAAACCTGCAAGCTGCATCATGCCAGAACATGGAGTTCCTCTTAGATATCAAAACTTTCAGACAGCTAAGTTCCTAAAGCAAACACCACCAAAGAATATGACGGCCCACACACCTTTAGGGCACTTACATTACAGACATCAGTACATGTCAGAAAGGTTTAAGATGGGATAAAATAAACAGGTATAGAGTTATTGTCCTTAATTATCCTATGGATTTTCCCCTTTTCCATCCCCCGTGGCTTTTTTTTTTTTTAAACACCAAACCAGAAAAACATCAACTATTAGTAAGTCTAGGATCACAGGGAGAGTCAGTGCTGTTGGACAAAATCATCACAGCTCACATCAGAGCCAAGGGAGGCTTGCAGGGAGACCACCCACCACAGAAGTCTGCAGACCTCACCAGTGCAAACTAGACCATTCCCTGGAGAGCCCAGGGAAAGAAATCTTTCCAGAGCCTACCTTAAGCAGGCTGCCTTGTACAGACAATCACTGTCATCTCCCTACGATGGTCATGTACGGAGCCATGGTCCAGCCATCCCCAAGTGCCACAGACGACAGCACCATCCCCACAGCAGGCCCCGTGGAGCCCAAACGCTGCCCGTCATGATTCTGAGAGTATCAGCCAGGTCTCCCAACATACAGACAAAAAAGCCATCAAGGGTATTGCTGCTGCTAGACAATGGGAACATTTAATTTCAACAAACTTCAGCGTTCTGCACAGTAAGTACCAGAACCCTGTTTTTTCTTTCTAGGCTTCTCAGGAAGACTCTGTGGGCGTTGCACACAGGCACTATCTTGTCACCTCCCTATTCCTTTTTCTTCTCAGTTCCATTCCATTATTTCATTTCAGTGCCTAATATAGTATACAGGATAAGGAGAATATAATGACAGTTTAGAAAATACTGTATATTTTAATTGCTAAATAAATCTAAAACTGTCACCTCCTATCACCACTGTTACAAGTGCTGGCTGCACAAATAGGTTGGGTAGCTGCACCTGAAACTTTAATAAATTCATTCAAAACAATTCAATGTAATGTTTGGATCATTCATTCCAAGCAGAGCCTTTAATCACTGTCCAACCTTCTTTTTATTATTGATTAATGCATGCCAGATATGTGCAAAATAAATAACCTGTAAGACTGGGATTTATGTATTGGAGATAATAAAAAAAACTCAAACCCAAGTGTGAATTGTTCCATTGTTCAATTCAAATTCCTGGAGATATTAATGAGTGAGAATGATTTCACAATTTGGGATTACTTTCTGCTAAGTCTTCACAGTGGCTTTTCCTGATGGCAGCACACTCCGAGAGTCAGCACCCATAAAAAAGAGTATTAGTAAAATTTTATATAATATAGTATTTTTATTACAAAACAGAATCCTGGTGAATTTCACATCTGTATTGTTCTGGTACATGCATCAACATATGCACCACACTCGGAATACGTATTATATACTGACACCCTGTCTTAGTCAAAGATATCGCATACAGCAAAGGGCAGGAAAGAAGAATCAACTGACCAAGGATTTGTTGTGATGGATAAAATCAAAGAATTTTTGCGTCTGATATTTTTCCTTCTAACAGCACAGCCTGCCAGTTAGATGGTAAATTAGATGAAACTGTCTAAAAGTGCCTTGAGTTACTGGATGAATCTGCCATATTAAGGTGGCCTTAAATACTCTCTGAAGCAAGCATAATCTGTTGTTTCAATAAACAAATAAGTTCTTTGAACCTGGGAGTAGTTTACTCTCTGGTTAGTTGATATCAATACCTGACTAGTTTGTTTCAAGAATCTGAATTGTTTGGCTGTAACTGTATTTTTCCTCAAAAGAAAGTTGTTAAAACAATGTTAATGGAAGGACTTAATCAATAGTGGTATAATACCTATTGAGAATTAAATAGAAAGCATCAATATTTAAAGATTTGCATTAGATTCTTCTTGTGAGCACATAGCCGTGTTATCAAGCACTTGTGAAACAGATTCTACGCTCTCAGAATGCTCTGGCCATAAACTCTATCTGTATCTACTTCTTTACCATGCACCTATGCCAAAACCACCAATAAAACCCAAAAGGCTCCTGCACCGGGCTTCAGCAACATCAGAGTTTCATCCCACATATCCACTCTGAAGCTCTTAGTGCTGTAACTGAAATACCTGCAGTGTCTCTCATCGTTTTTGCTATCTCACAATATCTGATGACAAATAAACAGTTCTTCAAGGAACGATCAGAGGTTTTAACTTATAAAACAGACACAGTTATTGTCCAGAGCAAAAGATTATCATAAATGTTAATGGCCTTAAACCTGACATTGAAGTCTTCTCGCTTAAGGTTTGTCTCTAAGGTGAGGACATGGGTTTCCTTACATTGTTTTAGCAGCAACTGATATGGGCAAGTAAAGAACGTGAAGACTTTCTTTGGGAAAGGGATATTTGCAAAGCAGTAGACATGAGGGACTCCACTGCAGACAGGAGAATACACCAAAGGATTCCACTTAAATGAATCAAGGGAAAGAGCATAAAGTTTACAAACAAGAAGAAGAAATGCTACCTAACAAAAAATTCACCACTGAAGTTTCAGGCTGCTCATCAGTTTTCTGCACTTGAAAACAAAGCAACATTTTAAGAAATATTGACATCTGGCTCTGGAATTATTCGCACAGAGATTTCTTTGAAATTTAAGTGAAGTTTCTGAAAACATACACAGGTGTGAGGAGCCCAATCACTTCAGGATTAGCTGTTCCTCAGAAACCTTAGCAATGATATGAAATTTGAAGCTCTTCTTGAACTTTTCTACTAATTCAGTAATTACTGCTGTGCCTGAAATTGGCCTCTTTCCTGTAATTACTCGGCATGTATTTTCAATCAAAGAGGTTAACACCTGAATTTAGATTCCTATTAACACTCAAGGTGGACTTTTTGTTTAAAGCTTAATAAATCAGGGACTTTTCCCAGCGTAATATTTCACTGTTCCACAGAAGCAAACACAGGGTATATGCTCTGAAGATCTGCAGCAGAGCAAGGTCAAACCATGACCAGCTCATCAGATTCATGGAATACTGGGATTATGCATTTCACCTGGGGTCAAGCAGTTTGCATGTGAGCACAAAGGCACATCTCTTGCTTTCTCCCCAGCTACAATGAAAGCCTTTCACTGATAAAATTTAACATCCACAGAGATGGCACTCCTTCAAGTTTCAGCACTGAGAAATATGTCTAGAAAAAAAAAAAAAAAAACTTTTACACGCTTGCACGACTGGAAACCAGATCTCTTTAAAGTCTGGCTTCAACCTTACAGGAAGGTCTGCAATCCTCCTTAAAAAAAAAAGAGGGGAAGCACATCATTTTAACCACCTGTTTTAAAAGGAGTGTCCTGATCGAGATGGACAGGGGCAGGGACAAAGGGCAGGTGAAGTGAGCAAGGTTATGTTAGACAGGTGATATTAAAAAAAAATTGAACAAATGATTAGCTCTTAGGATAAAAGAGTGTAATAATATACAGAGGATTGCTCTCTTCCAACTGTCATTCTAAGTGAAACCCTATGACCCCAGTTCCTTCCCTAAAGCATCTCCACGATGAATTCTAGACAGTTAATCTTGAAACGTTTAAGGAGGCAAAGCTGGCAGGCCTTTTGCTTGAGGAAGGACTGAATTAACAACTAAAGACAGTCAAATTGCCCCGTGTTCTCTGTGGAATGATATTGTTGCAAGAGCCTGATTGCAAAGACGTGTCACTGTGCTCTGCAAGGCTTTTCAGAGCAGCGAAAAAAAATACATTTCCCATTGCTAGTAAGGCTGCCACCTTTGGCTCAGGAAATATTTTGAGTCCAAAACTGCTAAAGCTAAAAGAATCTCTGGAGCAGCATTGCCATGTGCTTGCATTGTTATGACACACCTCCCCAAGCACCTTCCCTTGGCCACTGCTGGATGCAGGACACACATCTCTGCAGACCTTTGCCCTAACCTGCTATGGCCGGTTTTATGTTCTCTTATGTCTTCTGTTGGGTCTTTTATTATTTTCCTTTAAAAGTACATCAGTTTCCATGGAAACAATTATGCCACTGACATGTATGAGTTTAGTAATGTCCTCAGGAAACATTTGCAGTCAGTTCACAAAAGGCAAGATGTTTTTATATGAATATAGGTGCTTAAGCAAAGGTACTGTGTCAAGGCAACAACAATGGGCTCTCGGGTTTTCCAGAATGGTGGGTAACGACCGCGTTTTCATCATGGTCCCTTATTTCAGGCTCTACATCAAAATCTTTCCCTTTCCAGATTTTGGCCCCAGCTGTGAGTGCTGAGCCTTTGAGAGAATAGGATGCAGAATGCTCTGAAACCTGTCACCTGCTATGGGAAACCTTGTCACACGCAGTAAGCTCTTGGTCACGACTCTGGGAGCTTCTGTACACAGACCATTTGGGAGACCTTGGTATAAATACAATTCTCTCCTAATCCAGTGCTGGGAGAATGACTATACGACAGGAGCTAAAGGGGAGGGGGAAAGAAAGAAAGAAAAGACAACATTCTTATAATTACTCCTTTGACTGCAGAACAAACCACAAGACAATGTGATATTATACTCACTGTTTACCAGCCCACACTTAGACCAAAAGAAAACAATAATCTTATCATGGTATAAAAATATTTCCACTTTTAACCCATTAATCAAGATAGTGCTTCTCAGATAAACGAGAGCCTTGAGAGCCAACCTGTGAGCGATTCTTCCTTGCATGAAAAGGAAAGGACACAAGGAGAATTCCTCCTTTTATAGCCCTTGTGGCAGCTCTGAGAGCATCTCTGCATGGATGTGCAGAGTCCACCCAACTGCACGAAAGAGGGATGAAGCAATGGGGCCACAGCTCTGGGTAGAAGGTGGAAGGAAGGAGAAGAAGCTTTGCCCAGGGCACACAACCACTGACCCCTGCTCTGGGCTTCATCACAAAGCATCAGTGTGGCTTCAAAGGCTTACTGTGCTGCTTAAGCCCATCTCCTCATTACCCTTTCTCTCCTGTAGCCCTTCTACAGCTCCACAAAGCCAATGTGCGACCAAAATGCATGTGTGAAGAGAGGCTGGGTGATAGCTTGCTGGCTGGGAGAGCCCTAAAGGGAGGTCAGGATTTTTAGCCGCATTTTGAAAAGGTACAGAGTGAATTAGTGCAGGAGACCAAGGTAGGCAAACTGTTCCCGACAGCTGATACGACTGCAGTGGGAGATCCAATTTAAATTCACTTTAGCATTAATTGTCAGGAAAGGATGAGATCAGTTTATGAACCAGGAGCACTGTGCAGTCAAAAGTTACAAGCCCGAGTTGTTGCCACAAAGTAGCTGAAAGGCTTTTCTTTTGAAAAGATTAAACTTCAAAGAATTGCAGAATAAGATACACAAGAAGTGGCATGTGCTTTTGCTTGATAATGTTTGATTTTTCAGCCACCTCCTCCCCAGCTCTATCACACTGTAAATTCTTAACACTGAAGTTGCAACTAAGTAGCTGTTTTATAAGATAAATGACTTGGAATACGAAAGACTTTGACCAAAAAAAATAGGTCTGCATAAAATGGATTGAAAGAAATGTGAATAGCAGAAAACATTAACCGGTGTAGCAGACCAAGGTTTTGCATGCTTCTTGACCAGAGGAAGCGAATGCAAAGTAAGAGATCAGCGTGTGTCCGACAGGTTAACCCAGAGAGATGACGTTTGCCTCACAAAATACGCAGCACAGCATCCGAGCCGGACCGTGGTGCTGTGCTGGACCCTTCCCCCTGTGGAGGGGTCTAAATTCTCACCAAAACCAAAAGGAGAGTGGGTCACTGAAACATTTCGTAACTGGGACTTAAATGCTTCGGGATAAGGAAAACTCTGTGCGTGTTGTTCCCTGATGCAAAGAAAGGGAAACTGGGGTTGAGCCACCAGTGACCGAGCTGAAAGAGAGAAGGCAACAGGAATATTCCCTCTCGAGGCACAAGAGGCCTTGCTAGGACTTGCTTTTGTTCAGACACATTTCTTTGACAGTAAGAGCCATTCTCTGCCCAGCTCAGTGGGCTGTGGGGGCCAAAGAAAACCAAAGGAACGAAAAAACTACACAAGGACTTCAGTCTGTTTGGAAACTGGGGCAGGCCTTTCCCAAGACATGGCTAGTTTAAGAACTGAGAGTGTATTTCCCCTTTTGTTTGTCCGTATCTAATGAACTAAAGGATTTCTGTGACTTAACTCTGTAAAAAGAGAGGTGGCTTCGAGGGAGCTGGAAATAGGACAGCGAGCTAGAAGAGGAATCATATCTCCTTTTAGGATAACTGCCACTAATAATCTCACCATGCTCAAGCCACATATTAATGTAATAGAAGCTGGAGCATATTTACATACCAGGGAGCCTTGAAAATTTATTAGGTTTTTTCACACAGTTTGAATGTTCCCAGAGTTTCTGGTTTGGGAGGTAATTTATTTTTTTTCCCCCTGTGGATCAAGAGACAGTAAATATTTCTAAGCACAGCAAACGAGCCCAAAATCCTGAAAATATTTAAGTAGTACAAAACAAAGCACAGAGTAAAACAAGACTGACTAGACAGGGAGGAAAAATTAAAAAGCCACATCCTTGTGCTCATCATTAAGATCAACTACAGCATCCACCTGGGAATCAGCAGTGCCACAAGCCTAAAATCCCACAGGGACCAAGGCTGAGGTGGCTGAGCGATCCTTTCCCCTTCCACAAGTCATTCCCCTGGGACTAATGAAATTCCCACAGCAGCCGAGGAGGAACCACACACCAGGTCTTTTGGCAACCAAGACACGGCACAGAACATCTCTTCTGAAGAGGTAAAGTCGGTCTGGAGTCTACTGCAAAATTCCTCCGAACACTAAGCTTTTCCCTGAGCAACAAGTATACTAATTTAAAAAATTAATAGCAACAATTTGCTCGGTAACTTTGGGACAGGGAGGGAGAGAGCTACCCATACAGCAAGAAGGAGCTTCTCGCTTTATTTTTTGGGAAGGATTCATATGCTACAATCCATGAGTGCAAGGCATAAAGCCCTGAGTAAGCAAATGACTTCAAATTATCCAGTGGTAATTATGAACGAGAGAACGCATGCTGGAGGTGGAATGAAAGAAAATTAAGAGAGATTAACGTGAAATATAAGGTTATAATTAGACATAGGTATCTGTTTTCTACCTGCTTTTGCCCATGGGGAATTTGGAAAAATAAATACTCTTATTTAATAAAATTCTCAACGCCAACGGAAAAGCAGGGCAACTTTTTAAAAGCTATGACAACATATGCTAGACAGGCTGTGTTGCAATGGGTTCACATTTCGACATGGAATGGGTTGTAAGAGAACACAGCCTGCTATAGCATGTTTTGGCAATATCAAGAAGAAAAAGAAATCTGAAAATTTCATCCCGAGGGGAAACAAAATAAACAATACAATGCTCCCGTACAAGGACAGTCTGCAGAAGCTCCTGTGAAGAAACAGAGGTTCCTAAAGAAATGATCCAAATATTTTAACACTGAGGGTGGGAAGGAAAAAGAAAAAAGCCAAAGAGGTTCTTCCTCTAAAGAAGTCCTGGTTTGAACACAGCTCCTCTGCTCTGTCAGAGGAAAAGCAGATCCCAATGCCTGCAGTGGTTCCTCCCTCACCTGGAAGGTGGGAAGCAGAAGAGTCGGTCATCCCTGAAGGCAGGTCTAAATGCCAGAACAGAACTCATTCTAGTAGGCAAGACTGAATATTGATTTTCCAGATGGTCCCGTTATCCTCTCACTTTGTCTGCAGTGCCACCAACTACCTCAGCTAAAGCCACCTCCCACTGACAGATAAAATACAGTTTTAAGCAGACTTCTCAATTAAAGCCGCATTTCACTCCCCTGAAAATTCCAATCCCTATGCTCTGTAACACATTTTTCTCCTCCTAAATGTACAATTTGTACAATTCTGAAGAAGTTTGTGGAATTTCTTTGCAAGAACAGAACCTTTTTTTTTTTTTTTGATATTCAGATGCACAAATAACTTTCTCTCCTCAGTTGCAATTCCCATGAACAATCACCCAGCTCTGAGCTCCAGTTCAGGTTCAACAGATCCCAGAATACTCTAAAGCAAATTACCTTCATTAATCTTCTAGAAGTCTAGGATGAGACTCTACAGAGGAACCTCTCCAAGACTAAAACATCAATTCACATAAGCCAAGGCTTGATACTGGACTGCCAAATGTAGGAGGTTTGGTGCTTATGTCTGAAATCACAGCTTCGAATTAGTTTCTTGGTCCTAACTGGGATCACACAACCCTGCTAGAATGGGACATTCACTGGCTTTGGGTCCAGATGAAACAGGATTGAAACATATGTGCTCTAAATTTCTTTTTCTTTCAGTAGGTTGTGGCACTTGCTGTTCCCAGCAAGATATCGTGGGTACAGGTCGCCGGTTGCCTCTTTGAAGGAGTGGAGATTTATTGCCCACCTGCAAAAGGCTTCTCTTTCTACCCCTAAACATCAGCACCAACTCTTAAGGCTCAGGCATCCATTCTCCTTAAAAAACGAATGCTCTCTGTTCATGTCTTTAAGAATACAACACAGTGAAGTCCCACATAGACATCAGCTCTGTTTAAAATAGCAGAAGACATCTATGCAACCTACTTTCCTGCACTGGTCCCTTCTATTCAACTGCGTTTTCTGCAACTAGATCAAAGCCTATGGAAAAATTCCTGGTCTTTATGCACATTTCTCCTGTCGTATCAGAGGTGCACATGCATTTCCACACACAGTCACCTCTTCGCTTCTCCTCCTCTGCCTGCCCCTTTCGCCCCGAATAACTTCCTGCAACTCAGCTAGTCCAGCAGCTGGAAACTCTGCAGGATCTCTCCTCCCCTTTCCAGCACCTGCTCTAGCAGGAATATTTGTGGGGCTGCAGTGATTTGGCTTTCAGGTGCTGGCAGAAGTGACAGGGATGGAACTCCTCAAGCACTAAAGACAACACGATGTGAAACTGTGGACTAATTGCCTGCCAGGCCTTTCACTGCATTGAGAGATGAGTAAGAATGTCAGGCTCTTCCCAGTTGTCAGGGCTCTAAGCGTAAAGAAGTTTTCTTTAATGGCATTATTGCTGAAAAATAAACAATCGTCTGTCACTCATTACTGCATGCAGGTCCTCGCATCTCTCTGAGATGCTGAAAAACAGCATCTTACAAACAAGGAAAATGAGTTATTAAGCAATTGGAAAATGATTATACAATTATGTTCTGTTCGGGTACCATTAGTCACGAGGAAGATGGAATAGATCCAAGCTTTAAAAGTGAATTACTCATACAAAATTATGTCTGCTGAGAGTCACTTCTCCTTTAGGGTTCTGCATCTATAGCGCAAGATTTTCAGAGGAGGAGACGAAGCAGGGTGTTATGATGGAGCACAAGGACAGGAGCCAGGTTTGGGTTCTATTCCAGCCGGTGGTGGCAAGCAAGTTGCAACTGGCATGAAGTCTGAACTGGCTGCAGACAGTCACAGAGCCAGTGATGCTGGCAGAGCCAAAACAGATTTGCAGCAATGCAGAAACCGGCTCCTGCCTCCTGTTCGAGGAGGTGGGCAAGAACCAAAGTCAGTCAATTGTTTCCTTCACACGTTCCCAACCCAGCTGCCACCCACGTTCACAGTCTGTCCCGCCAACAGAGAAGGTGCATTCGCCTTAAACTGAAAGAGAGCCCTCTCCCTTCATCTGCCAAGGCCACCCTTGATGGACCACTTTCATGCCAAGCTCCATAACCTCCCCGCCCTCCACCTCCTTAGTAAGATGAGGGTGGCCTTGACTATGCTTTTAGATCTCTGTCAGCTGCTTTGGGGCTCTCCATCCTACAGCTGATTTTATTAATATGTTTTTTTTTTCTTCAATTCAGTTTAAATTCCACTTTAAGTTCCCTTATTATCTTTCCTGCTTGTACGTTCCAAACATGCTTCAAGTTCATTCTTGTGTCAGCATTAAACATTTCACACAGGTGTGGCCTCAGCAGAGCTGATGATAATTACGCACTTTCCCTGACCTTTTGCCCAACGTTCCTGTAAACTGGCACAATATCTCTCCCCCTCAAATAAAAATAAAAAAAAAAATAAAAAAAAAATTGTCATTTTGTAATATAATCCACAGCCCTAAACTGTGCTGGGGCTGTCGTGCTGCTCCAGTGTGTCTCCTGGAATGCTTTTTACTGCTACTTTAATGTAGTAAATGAAAGGCTGCGATACAGGACAGGTAAGAGACGAGATTACAGATTGTGTATTCTTGTCATTAGAGTGCTATAACAAACAGCATCCATTCTCTGCCAAAAAAAACCATCAGGAAGTTTCAGTTGTAGGTAGCAGAGGGATGGACGGGGTTAATAAATGAAACCAAACCCCTATGGTTGATCCCGTACAAGTTTAATCATTGAGCCTACTCTGATTTCATTCCTTCACTTCCTCATCAAGCAAGCATCAACTTATAGCAAGTACCTTCTTTTCTCGGCTCCCGTCATCTTACTTTGTTTCACTAAACACTTCAGGACATGAATTCCATCTTCAGGACTATCTTGTGCTTGTAACGCTATGCAACTACATCATTCCTAGTTGCGGAGGAACCTGGATTTAAACCCTGAGCCTAAGCTCCCCTGGCCGGTGAAGAAAGATGAGATCTGGCTCTGTCAGGGGTGTTTTGCAATCCTGCTCGCTGAAAGCACACGGAGAAGAAGGGCTCCAGCAGGGACTCTGAGTCACGGGCTGTACGTACCAGGGCTGGAAATCCATCTCCTTGCCTGGACAAACCATTGTTTGAACAGACTCAGCCAAAGCCCCGGGCACATCCCTTCAGCTTGCTCAGCCAGTCCCTCCCTGCCCCCGGTGCCAGCGCAGTTGCAGGGCTGGGGTGCAGCTCATGCACCTCCTCCACCGCTCCCATCCCGACTCCCAGCGTGGGGGGTAGCACCAGCCCAGCTTGTCCCGACTTGCTCCTGAGAAGGACAGCAATCAAACCCGCAGCCAGTGCCTTAATAATGGTAGCACAGTTAAACTAAGAGCTTCTCTCCCCTTGCCTGATTTGCTGAGACATCCTCACAGAAACACAAAAACATTTAATAAATTATATTCTAGTGGTTGCCCCATCCCTGCAGGGGTTCAAGGCCTGGCTGGATGGGGCTTGGAGCAACCTGGGCTGGTGGGAGGTGTCCCTGCCCAGGGTAGGGGGTTGGAACTGGCTGATCTTTAAGGTCCCTTCCAACTCTGACCATTCTGTGATTCTCTGTATAAATATCACACTGGAAAAGTATTTGATTTAAGTTCAGGGCTTCCTTTTACAAGCTCCAGTACAAATCCACAGAGCCCCACCAGGGCTTCAGCCAGCCAATGCCTGCCCGTAATATCAATCTATGCCCAGGATCAATCCACAGAAAAGTGCCATGAACTCCCACGGCATTCTGCCAAATCCCGTCAGCTGAGAAACTGTCCTGATGAGCACGATGTTCTCAGCGATGATTCAACCTCGTCAACATCACCATTAGTCAGAATATTTTCAGAAGCAACTTCACCAAGGTTTCGGAGTTCTTTAATAAACACACATTTAGATAAGCCATGTCAGGGCAGGGAGACAAATGAAGGAGGCCCACTACAAGTTAGAAACGAAGCGTGGCAAAACAATTCTGCAAAATGTTTTATACTTTACAGAATCTCTCCCCACAGAACCTCAGGGGTTCACATTAAACACCATCCATCAGACCACCTGGGGCTCCCCTATGATTATTGCAGCCGCACACTGCAAGCTCCAGTAGAAGAAATGTTCCCTTTTATTGTGAGAAAGTAATAGGGCATAGCCCAAGTCTGCCAGGAAAAAAAATGCACAAATCAAAAGCAGGCCTTGCACAAAATCAGCTTCTGATGTGCTCTTTTGCTCCGGGTGGATGTGACAAGCTGACAGTCAGAATCACTTTGTCCTCATTGATCACCGACGCTTTTGCCAGCAAGGTGAGTAGTATGAGAAACGACCAATTCTAAAGAAGCCCCAGTTCAATGGAAAATACAACCAAGATGTGTATTTTATTTTTGTATCTCCTCCTTAGCGGATTTCAGCAATTGGGGAAGGTGCTGGACTCTCGGCGCTGAAGGTTGAAGCTCTCTCCCAAGAGCACACACAGCTTAAACAGCGGTGGCACGGCCACCAGAGCTGTCTGCTCCTGGAAGATGTCCCCATGTGTCAGCAGCAAGTCATCCCCAGGCTCAGGCAGTCTGTGGCTTCTGTTCCTAAGCCAAATTTTCATTACCAAGACAGGTGTCAACTGCTGACTGCCAGAGGAGACACAGACAGATGTGCAAATCCTCAGATATTTACCCAAGAAAAGTGATGGAAAGAAAAAGAATACTAGTCTTCTCCCACTAATTTAGTAACAACATCCTCCACCACTGTCTTTGTCCAAAACCTGACTGCCATCATTGATGGGAAGGAGAAAATCTGCCTTGTGAAAACTTTTCCTCTGAGAGATGTAATGGACAGTTTGCCTCAAACATCTCCTTTGACACCTGCGTTGCTCAGAAAGTCAGAGGTTGGTGGAACCTTGACATTTCCCAACAAAATCTTTGTTAACCAAGTTGATGAGGAATGTATCACAACCATCAGCTGGCTGGAAGAAGCATTCTGATAACACACATTGAACAACCTCTCTGGTAGCCCTCCAGATTTTTGGTACAACTAATACATTTCTGTGGAAAGGTCCTGCCTTGCTCCCAGACCACCAAGATGGTATTTGAAACACAGAACCACCCAGACTGTCCTGCAGGAAGCTCTCTCTTGTTGCAGCAATGACATCTCCCTTCTCAGCCATCATGCCTCAGCCATGCAATAAAATAAAGCATGGAACCTCTTGTTGGGCTTAATCTAGTATTTTATTTTTGGGCTTTAACAGTATACACAAAATACTGCAGAACACATGCACAGATTCAAGGAGAGGAGGTTATCAAGCGAAAGAGAGAAGCGTTTGCTAGATAAGGGATTAGGGGAAAATTAAAAGCTGTTTCAGTCCCGAAGTGCATCAGAAAGAACAGCAAACCTTGATAAGTTAAGCTACCTTCTGATGTTGGGTTTTAGTTTAGTGTCTTGTCATTGTTTATATATGTATATATACACACACACATACACACAAAACCAGCACAGAAGGTAAGAGCTAGCAGCAATAAGTTGGCTATATCACTCTAAAGGTATTTATTTTTAAACTTTAGTCTTTTCCTAAGAAGCTGGCAGCTCAGTGGGACAAGTCATATTCGATGGCCAAGAAAAATAAACCGACAGGCAGGAGTTTCCCTCTGCTGTGGCTCATTTCTAGTGCTCAGATAGCAGCAAAGTAGGATGTTTTCTGCAGGTTTGCTTCTAAGTCAATAGGATTTTTTCAGGCAGCACTGAAACTGTCAAAGCAGCCTTTTGCTGCATCTGCCAGGTAGGAAGCAGATCTGGAAGCCTACCAAGGGAGAAAAGGTTGTGGTTGGAGTGTGCTGCTCTCTGTTATACTCACAGCAAAGAATGGATGGTCTGGGACTACCACAGCTGAGCAAAATCCAAGTTAGCCCTGAGGCAATTTATTATTATTATTTTTCCATGTTTGCAGCAGGAGCTAAGGCAGGATCTTCGCAGAGCTGGCTACACTAGAACCCAAAAGTGACCTCACGCTACCTGCAGACAGGTTTTCCTATTCTCAGCACTGTCAGAGCAGAAAGCCTGATCTTAACCATGCTTCATTAGGAAGCTGACAGGAACAGGAGAAGTTGGAGCGTTGCTGCTGCAGGAATGGGAGAAGATTCTCAAGTTCCACATTTCAGAATTCAAGCCACCTTTTAAATAAATAAATAAATATTTCCTTCTCCCCAAGCAAAGTAGTTACCAGAAGAAAAACATCCTGCCTTCCAGCCCATCAGCCTGTTTGACAGTACCTGCCAAAGATAAAATCTTTCAATGAATTAAAGGAGGGGAAAGGCCAATCCCTCCTAGTTATGGTGCTGTGATTTACATCAGTATAATTATATCTTCGTTACTGTGGGAGACTGTCCTAGACCTCCAGGGAAACGCTACTGGTACCTGAGAACTTTTATTTTTAATTGCAATAGATCTGCCACCGTATGTCTAAAACCTATTAAAATACATTGGGACGAACCAAGATTAACAGAAATATAGTGCTATGCAATAGTTCAGATTTGTTAAATGTTTATCTAATTGCATTGCATTCTTTCCAGTCTTTAAGTAGTAACACACTGGAATTGGGTCATGACATTGTATTCCAAGGGTAATACATAAATCATCTTTTTTTGTTTACTGCTGGTACTCTCTCCCAGATCAATCTTATCTTAATATGAATACCTGATGCTTGGTCATTACGATACTTCCCTGTAATTCAAATACTAGTATCAGTTTAACCCAGAATTTACTGCAATTGCTTTCCCTCTGAAAAGTATCCTCATTTGATCAATGAGAGCCACCGTTCCAAGGGCCTTATCTCCAAACAGGGAAATCAATCCCCCTCATCATTCTTGGGAGAACATCCAGCACTGGAAGAACCCAGTGCAGAGATGCAGAACACCCACTTCTCTGGGTAGACTTTTCTTTCTCTGACTTAACTTCTTTAAGGCTGGGCTACAGCATCCCTTTCGCCAGGTTTCCAGGTTCTCCCCCCAGCCCCCGTCAGCCCTGCAGCTGCACAGAAAGTTTTCATCTGGAACAATTCTCATACTCGGTGCTTTATTTAACATCACACCCAATTAATAATAATAATGAACACACACACAAAAAAAAATGGAGGAGAACAAGTGGAAATTTAAATTTGTTAAGTAAAAGCCCCATGCCAGTGTACAGTTTGTGATACATTCAAGCATTTTGGGATAAATACTACATTTTCTGTATCTTTTCAGTCTCTTGACCAAGTTGATACAAGCAGCATGATCCTTACAACATATTTGCATGTTTCAATTCCATTAAAAGTTTACACATTAGGTCCTTAATGGACATATTTTAGGGGAAAAAGTTATTTAATACACATGTGCGAGTACATATTAAGCTTTAATTAACTCTGAGTAAATTCGTTCTTTGAAACATTGTGCATCATCCCCGTGTACTGTTTTCTGGTTCCCACTCCAACAAAAGATGGGAGGCATGGAGAAAATTAGACGTGAATTATAATGTAAAAGACAGAAAAATCAAGACTCTTCTGGATTAAAACTTGTGCAGCGTTACATGAGGAGGAACATCTTCCTTTGAGGGTGGCAGAGCCCTGGCAGAGGCTGCCCGGAGAGGTGGTGGAATCTCCATCTCTGAGGTCATTCAAACCCACCTGGACACGTTCCTGTGCAACCTGCTCTGGGTGGACCTGCTCTGGCAGGGGGTTGGACTGGATGATCTCCAGAGGTCCCTTCCAACCCCACATAGCTCTGGGATTCTTTTCCCAGGACAGGTTTGGCACTGCAGGCAGAAAGGATGGCTCCTCACATATGCAAATTCATCCCTGTCTTTGGGGCTCCTCTAGTACCCACCCTTTCTCAACAAGTAAATCACAGGGAGAAGCAGGATTTAGCTCTGAATAGCTTTGCTTTTGCTGATGTAACTTCGACCCTTGATGATAGTTAATGTCAGGGTTTTTTTACATTCAATTAATTTAACGGTCCAGATTTTTAATTTGCATTTCATTTAACATTTCAGATTTTTAATTTGCCAGATATTGTTTATCAAGTATTCATTTCAGCGCCTTTCACTGTATATACAGTGCACACTCCTCAGTAATTAGTGTGCAGTAAATTAATTCTCTCCTTGTTCCTTCATCAGATATTGGATTAAGAAACTGCCACTGTACCAACATAGCGAGCTAGATTAGGAATTTCCCATCCATAATACCTTTGTTTAATATTTGTCTTGTATATGTTATGCTGCCTTAATGCTTTACACGATAAGAAATGTTATAGTTAGAAGCAGAAACCTCCAATTAATTTAAGTTGAGTCACATATTTGTTTGAAATTATTAGACTCAAATTAAATGCGTTCACGTGGTTCTGCAGTCCCTGCTCCTTTAGGCAACCCTATGGTTTCCTCAAGGAAAGAAAAAAATAGCTGTTCTATTTATATAAAGGGCATTTAAACCATCTGATGATTTTTATCAGCTGCCATGAGCGTTAAATAAGATCCAAAATAAACACCTCCTCACAGATCCATCTTCTGGCTTGAGTCAACACAGGCCAGTGACCAGTGAAGGTCTCCCCTTACAACGCCAGGGAAGGGAACACACAGACTCTGGAGAAGGGCATCACCACCACAGGCTGCTGAAATCATGCCCATTTCACAAACACCTTCACAGTTCATTTCACCTTCTCCACATCCACTAAGATGCTCCGAACACACCACTTTTCCCAGATCAGTCCAAACTCAGCCAACACCTCTAAGGCTCCTCTTCTCAAACCGTATTCTCACCCTTACCTGAAATAATGAACCCCACTGCACAGCTTCCACGCAGCAGTCCCACTGCCCACCGTGTTGGGAAACACCCTGCAAGGGTTGTTTTTGCCTACATGGATCAATGGAAAATTGATTCTGTTGTGTTTGTTTGGTTTTTATGCTTTAGAGGTTTATGAGTTGATGAATTCAGTGTTTCCCCTTGGTGACGGGAGCAGGTAACACGAGTGAGGTGTGACAGGCAGGAGAAGCTGTGCTAAAACATCTTCAGTCACATCAAGCACCAGTGCGTGCACACAGGACACCCTGGTCCAGTTTGGACAAGCCCCAGCTTTGTTGGGGGAAGTAAGAAGGTGAAAAAACAACAAAAATAATGCTATTTCTTTCTTAATGAGCTAAGCAATAGATACTCCTAAAGCTCAGGCTGTGGCTGTAACCACTGATAGGTATAGAGAGGGCACAGACCCTGTGTGCCAGCTCCATGCTCCACATCCCTAAGGCTGCAACAAGTTGATAATAATATAAATATTTCTTCTCCTACTTGGGCCCTTCAGTTCCAACACAGACAAANCACAGAAGCACAAAGTGGCACCAAGACCTCGCGTGTCACATTTCTCCCCTGGCAGCAGCATGTTTTGTCTTATCATAAGAGATGATGTTTAATTTTATTTAGAAATCTTAGGCTTGCTTTTTTATTTTTTCCTCTTCTTCTTGTTTAAATCTAAAATCTTGGGTTTATTCAGTAAATAGCCTATCAGGGTAAAGGGTCACTGAGCATGCCAAGGGAAAGTATATCTTTTGAATTAAAGGATCGAAAACTCAGTCAGGCAGAATACTGGTTGCTCTCAAGAACATTATGGGAACTAATGAAAGAACCTGATTTCCTGCCTTATACAATTAAGTAATCAGCTGCCTTTGGTTACCCCTAACAACTTACACAGACAAGGGGAATACTAAGCAAACAGACTGCAGCATTTCAGAATACACAGTTAACGGGAACGCTGAAATGACACGCATTCCCAGGGGAGTCGCTACCTTTTCAATTTTAAGAGAAGGAAAGGGGATTATTGAAAATTTAGGACTTGGTAGACCTCTACAGCGCTGCCTCAGCTGATATAATGTGCACTAGCAAAGCTAAGTCCAAAAAAATAACCCTTGCCATCTCAAGAATATTTCCCTTAATACCTTTTCTCCAAGATACAGTGAACTCCTGTTCTAGTTCAAACGGAGGAACGCTTAAATACGATATAATACTAACTTGTTTGGACCAGAGCAGATGCCTGTGATGGGTCGGAAGCGCTGTGCTGTGGCACACTGCAGTGGAAGAGAACCCTGTTAAACAAACGCCCAGCCTCAGCTGTGGGTCACTTTTCTTTCTGGAAAGTAAGGGAAAATATTTCCTAATCTCTTCAGAGTGGCTTGGTTTGCACAAGTACAAAATCAGCAGCAAACAGCCTCCCTCTCTCCCTCCAAAAGTGCCTGATGGGAACATGGGTTCCAGGATTTCACTCCTCAGAAGTTTATCGGGGATTTTTGACTTCAGCAGAAGCGCTGCTAAGAAATTTGGGGAAGGCACCCCATAACCAACACTAGGAGAAGCACTGGAATAAACACAGCTCTGTTTTCTCTCCCAGAGGGGAAGCATTATTCGGGGTCCCTTTTTCTTTACGTTAACAGACTTTGCTGCCTGCTTTTCAGCTCATTGGTGCTGCTGGTAGCAGGATGGGGAGTGTTGTAGCAAACACCCCAAGGTGCTTCCCTGAGCACCCTGCAGCCTGCTGGGCAGGGCCAAGGGAACTGCTGTGTCCCATGAGGTCATTCCAACCCATCAAATAAAAATTTGAAAGTCTGCCAGGGAGAAAGATAAGATAATGGGGGAAAGAACACGAGCAACAGTCTTGTTCTGGAGTGACTGAATGCCCAAAGTAAAGAAAAACTAAAATGCTACGGCTGCTCACCTGAAACTGCCAAAGTGAGTGCTAGAAGTGCTAAGTGGAATAGTGCTTCAGAAATAAGGTAAATATTCACCCTGACTAGCTATTATCTGCCAAGGCACTAGAGACATATTAAATAAACAGCTGTGCAATACTGAAAATACTTCCAAAAGAATAAGAGAAAACTGTCAGCACTACCAAGAGATAACGTAGACNGAGACACGGAAAGTGAAATTTGTTGTAAGAGTGCAGCATTGCCCCTCTTGGCTTTTAACAACACGAACTCTCCCACACCATCTGGCCCCGCTGTCCCCACCACAGGGTGATCTAATTATTGGGGAAACATTTGCTAACAGCAGCACCTGGCCCCTGTTTGGTGTTTAACTTTCCACTCCAACTCCCACAGCCCCAGGTTCACAAGGCTCAGGCATATCTGCAGTGCTGCTCAGGGATACAGCAATGACCTTACTCGCCCAATGGTTCAAATCCAATAAATGAGTTGGTTGTGATTATTCAATCGACAAACTGGGACCTGCCATAAAACACCCTGATTTTCCATCTCATTTACCCTCACGTTCTGGACAGATCCAAAATCATCTCCAAAACTTCTGATTATTTAACTTGTCCTCCTTCCCCAGCGTCCTCAGGTGTCAAGGTTTGAGCAATACGCAACCCTGGGCTGTTGGGCAGTTGGAATTTATAAAGAGGATTAGGCAATCTGACATCAGAGATGGGATTAACCACTGAAATACTTTGGCTTGTGCTGGTGGGTCAGGTTTAGTTGCAAAAGGATCCTTTTCCAACTCCAGCCAAAGGTACTAATAATAAAATAAATAAGAAAATTCTTTCTTACATATAAAATCAGCAGTATTTTCTAAATCAGAAAGAAAAAATAACAGGATGGCAAATTGCATAGGGCACCACAGTTCTACAACCCAAGTCTGATCTAATCGGACCCAAACCACCCCAGTCTCAACCTTGTGACCAGGCCAGAGCATCCTCTACCCCCTGGCCCAGCCACAGCCACCACCTGCCCTCTGTGGGGCACAACAGGCTTGTTGGTACAACAAACCTGCTCCTCGGCTGTTGGTAAGTGCCATTTGGGATATAACATCACCTGGCCCTCACCCTGCATTTAGTACACACTGCTGGTGTTTTCCTGCATGACATAACAGAGCTGGCACTTGGCAACGTGTAGCTCCTTCTCTCCCTAGAGATGTTCTGTCCCGTCAGACAGAACCGTCCTATTCCACGCTGCCTCCTCTCAGACTTCCTAAAGGATGAGCTGTGGGAGCCAGCAGGTGGGATTCACACGACCAGCTTTGGACTCCTGGGCATAAAAAATATATTTACCCCCTATTTAAATACACACAGAAAAGTTTTCCATCTCAACAGGAAATTAAGAGTTTTTAAATGATTTTTTTGTTTTCCAGGGAAGCTTCCCATTATCTCTTCCCATACCCAACATTTTTTCCTCTCTTCCACAAAGCTGAGGTTTTAGGAGGCCTGGAATAGCCGACTGAGATGGCAATCCAGATAGGGGCTAACTCAGCAGAGAGGCAACTAAGTAAAGTGAGATGCCTTAGAGCAGGCGAGTGGTTTATTTGCATTGCTCTGCTGTTCTCCAGGTGGAGCAACACAGCTCAGGGCAAAGGACAGGGGACTCCTTTGCATCATTCCTGCCACGGGGAGCCAGATCTCTGCTGACTTTCCACGCATCTCTTCAAATCACTGTTATTCAGCAGAGCAAGACAGCGCTGCTGGAGATGCTGTGCCACATCCCAGAGGAGACCCATGCCCAGTGGTCTTCAGACACCCTCAGTTGCCACAGTGGAGAGGTAACAGGGACATTTCCCCAATTCCAGATAGGAGACCTTTTTTATTTAAAAAAAATTTAAAATAAAAATAATAATTAAAAAAAAAATCAAAAACAACCAATGCACCCCAGCACAGAAAGCATCAGATCCAAAACAGCCCAATTTCAAACACAGGTTTATAAGATTCAATGATGAAAGATTGCAAACAAAAAAAGCATGGACAATAAATAATCCCAACTACACTCTGCAGAAATACAGGAATTGCTGGAAGTTTAGGTCATTCTCTGGCCCGGAACAGCAACACACCTGGAAAGTTTGGTGATGTCTCACACCAGAGCTCTGAAACATACAGCAGATATTTGTACCTGTAACTGCATAAATTAAACCTACGAACAAAGCAAAACTATTGGTTTCCCAAGCAAGAAAAGGGCATTGAGTGCAAAGAGATGAAGGAGATTAAAGCTGGAAATCAGACAGAGCAGTAAGGGATGACTTCAGCTCCTGCCTATGCGCCACTTATGTGCCACAGTGCTCACAATTACTTTCCTTGCTTTGCCATCTTGAGATGATTGCTCTTTAGATTAGAGAAAAAGCAAATAAAAATCTACCAAATAATGAACTGTAAAGGTTTTAAATGGGTACTTCTGCTGCAATAGAAGGGAAATGCTCAATAAAGCTAAAAGGCAGCATACCTTCACAGAACAAATTTAAATGTGTTATTTATTGCATCCTATGGAAAAATCTGTCCTCACTCTCCCTCCTTTCACAGTGACAACATGGAGAACAGGGGGAGGTTTTATTCTCTGTACCCCCTTTACACAGATGATCTTATTCACAAATTCACCACCTCTTAGTGGCTCTAAAAATCCACATCTCCACTCCAGATCTCCCTGATGTTCCAAGTTGGATGTTTTCTCTATTGCTGATTTCATGACAGATTTAAAAAATAAAATAAAAAAATATATATATAAATCCAGAGTAGATGTATCAAATTCTCCCTTTTCCCAGTTTTTCCCTTTTCTCCCTGTTGACCATATCACCACCTTCACCATCACCCATATCCATTCTGTCCTCCTAAGTATGGAGATCTCACCAATACCAAAAATCACCTTAGATTCAAAGCTTCCTCTACAGTCCCACAGTCCTATATAGACAGCTTCCAGTTGCTCTGGATAACAGCAGGCTCTTGAGCCAGCTCTTACCTAAACCATCTCCCATCAGTTCCTGCTGCTACCCTCTGACCACAATTACACACCATAATGTTTTGTTCCCATCTCATCATGGAGAGATCGTCTCTTAGCTCCTCTTGGACTATGGTCCATTTCTCAGCCAGTTCACCTTTTTTATTACATCAAACATAAGCTTATCTTCCTCAGCAAAGTCTTTCACAGCTTATCCCTGACCCCATCTTCTTCATCATCACCCCAATATACCAGTCTGTTACCTTTACAGAAGGACACCTTCATGATTTCAACCAGGCTACCTTTGTGTTCAGTGGGAGTTCCTTGCAAGATGATGAGCTCTTTCACATCCTCTCCTAACAACCTCACCAAAAATCACAGGTGATGCTTCGACAACTCCCATTCTGTGCCCACTGCTTCTTGGTCAATAAAGTCACAGCCTCATAACGCCCTTCCACCTCCTTCCATCCATCCCTAGCTCTTCTCCGAGGTCACGGGCTCTTTGAGGCAGCAATTAACTTCTTATTCTGTGTTTGCTTAACATAAAGAGGTCCAAGCTTTGGACAAATAACGAGCACCTAGAGTATTCATCATCACAAAATACCATTGGTATAAAGAACTTCCACAGCTTCAGGTAATGGGACAAATCATGCATCACCATATAAACAGGACTTTTGTCCCCCCTCCCCTTTCTTTTTTGAGTCGGGAGAGCCCATATGTTCGCACTATGGGTCTTCATTGTATTCCCTCTTGAAGAATCTATTACTGGCCCTTGTCAGGCTACTGACTGTGGCAGCAAGGAAATCTGTTTTTCTGTGCAGGCTGATAAATGAGCTAATAAATTCTAAATCCACTGCCATGGGTGCTTTAATTATTGCTATTATTTATTGTCAGCTGTTACGTGTTAACTATCTCCTCGACTGGACCAGTTGGCAGTACTTAGCAGGGTGAAAAGTCTTCTGTTGTGTTAAAAAAAAAAAAAAAAAAGAGAGAAAAAAAAAAAGAAAACTGGTCCTGTAGAACTTAACAGGGAGGATGAAAGGAATATTAAAGCAGGAACATTTTCCGTGGGAGCAAGAACTCCCTATGGAAAAGGGAGCACTTGCGTTGTTTGCCCATTGTCTTCATCTGCTGCATTGCTGATTAAAAGCTTTACTGCAGAATGTTTAGTGAAAGGGATATTTTAGAAGGGGTGGTTATCCAGAAAAGCAAGGAAAGACAACTGATCCAAACAATCGGCTGCATGGGCAGAGAAAAAAAGCAATGGATTTGAGATGTCACAGAAAGGAAGAGCAAGTCTTAAAGAAAGGCAAATTCTGAGATATAAATACTACTTACTCAAGCTAGGATTAAACCACTGATGAACCATTTACACTTGCAACACCTGAAATTGCTTGTTGAGTATAGGGGGGGCAAAAAAAAGCCACACCACATCTGCGAGATGAATTCTGGAATGGGAGAGGATGAAACAGGATGAGTGAGTGACATCAAATGCGTAGCGCACAGTACATAACATTAACAGGGAATTAGAAACCCTTTAGCCCCTGCAATAAAAACATGCCAGCAAAATCTGCAAGTGTCTTCTAAATGGAAAATATGGATATTTAGGTATTTGTTACAAACTATGGTCTTTTTTTATAATGAGCTAAAATTTTAGTAGAATTCAGATATAGAGGCATCACGTATGAGATGGAGTGAAATGGCCCTGTCCTAACCAGCATCACCTCAGTGTTGATCTGCTGTTAGAGTCCCAGAACTGGGCTGGGTTGTTGCTGAGCTCCAAACACATCTCCAGCACAGACAAAGTTGAAAGTGATGGATGAGTTGCGTGCAAGTCCTTTGACAGGCATCAGAAAGCAGAGAGCAGGGAGAGGTGGGGGGGAAACCTTTACCGAGGCCGCGTAACCTGAGTTAATGAAATTATATTTAACTAAGGGTGTGTATTTAGACTTGATCTTACCTTGGTGACTTAGCCATTAGTAGGAATTCATTGTTTACCTGCATGATTCTTATCGGTACTTAGGCAGTGTTTGCACGTGATTTTCAACTGATTGCTCAACATGCTCTATGTCAAACTGTTTTGAAATAAATGAAAACACAGCAAGATCACAGAGGGCTAATCTCAATTATCTAATCTGCTTAAAACTGCATGGTTTCTTTTCTTGTTGAGGCCACATTACGGCTTCCTCTACGGGCAGAACTGGACCTGCTGCTGCCAAACTAGACATCTGTTTCTTCTTTTACAAGAGAAAAAACTTTTATGTCAGTGAAATGGAAACAGTTATTATTCAAAATTACTTTTTTTAAATTGTTTGAGGATCACTCCTCAAGAGGTAATAATCCCCTACAATGATTGTGGGGTCCTATTAACATCTGTGATAATTGTGGGTCTTTGATTTAAATAACAAACCCTCTCAAAAAAAAATTAAATCACAGAACACACCACATATAAAAACACCATTACAGCCCTCGGAGTTTGGTTGTAAGATGGTGACCACTGAGCTTTGAACATCTCCAAGAAATCTGGAAAGGTCCTAAAGACTGTAGTGATCCAGGGGCGGAGAAAATCAAATCTGAATATTCTAACTTAAAGGTCTACACACTCCTGCCAACTCCAGAGCATTGATCCTCTCCAATTCATGAAAAGGAAAACAAAAAGAGTTCCTGGAAAACCATTAAGCCAATAGGCAACTTACAAAAACAGCACACGGAAGAAGAGAACTTGCAAACAGCTTTTATAGTTTGTGTGTTTGCACTGACTGGAAAATATAACAGCCAAAACACTCTCACTGAGAAGGAATATGCTTTAGCCTTATGGAATACATTCCAAGATTCCACCTGGAGCACAACTGGGCTTCACAACCCAAATACCCCATCAACTTCCATTTCTAGGACAACTTCTTCCAAAGATGATATTAATAACACTTTAAAAGGGGGNAAAAGGCATAGGAGCTAATAGGAGCTAAAGAGTCAACACTAAAGAGTCAGCCACTAAAGAGCTTACAGGTTGGTCTGCCAAGATCTGCTGCCTCTGTTGTCTTCTCAGAGAATCAGTTTGCCCTTGGGACACCTCTTTCAAGCAGCTGGAGCCCTTAGGGCAACTCATGAGAACAGCATTTCTAGGAACAGTTTTCCTTAAGCTCCCGTGGGCTCTCCTGTGTTCCACACCAGCCCTTGCTGTGTGTCTGGAACTGTGGGGTACAGCACAGAGCAACCCCCCAGACCTCCCAACAGGCTCCCAGCAGCAACAGCAACTTAATGAAACTGAAAGTTTCAGAACGTGCTATTGTGAAAGTGGGCAACGCTCATACCAAAAGCTGTCAAACATCTCTTTAAGTACGTGGCTAAACTTCACTGAACGTTCCCCCCCGCTACGTTTTCATCTTCCCCAACATACCATTTACCATTCGGTATCTGATTGCCCCCGTGATTAGTCTCAGCCACGTTTTCTCTCAGAGTTTGTGGCTATCGGTGGCTTCTCCAGGACTCTGAACAACATTCCTCCTGCCCAGGGCACCACCATGGAGGGAATAATCAGCATTTCGGTGCAGGGGCCGGGGAGAAGCTCATCAGAGCAGCTGGAGTTACAGCAGCACCAGCATTTTCATTACAGCACACAGGGGTAAGGATGGGCCTGGCTCGAGACGGAGCAATTGAGTGGCAAAAAGACTCTGTAGGTTTGCTTGAGGCTTCCTGAAGTCTCAGCAGTTGCCTGATGACCTTCCTTTTGAGGCAGATCTTTATTACAGCTTTCTTCGCCGGGAGTTCAAAGGAGCAGCACTGACAAAATAAAAGAGATGATTCCCTCCGCACCCCAGGCCACAGCTTGCCAGAACAGTAAGGAATTATCTCACAACCTTTTCTTCTTCCATACAACAACATGAATACTCAATCAAGAAGCAGCAACGAACATAAAGGTTCAGAAACAATCCCTGGTTAAGCACCAGCATTTGCATGCTGTCAGAATTATCTGAACTTCTTGAGCCTGCAAAAGGGGGTTGAGCTTCTCCCCAAGAACCACCGCTGCCTGTTTGTATTCCTCATGTGGTACAGTCACAGTAAAAGAAGAAAACCTGAAGTATTGATTTTCCCAAAATATGACAAGATACTAGTAAGAAACCCAAGTTCAGCTAATAAATCAGGAGAAAGGGAAAACAAGATTGAAAGATACACACATTTTCTTAAAATCTAGCAGCAACACATTTATGACCACCTTTTCTGGAGAGGTTTTATCTTATTTATGGTTTTATTTATGCCACCTGTTTCATCAGAGTTCAGACTTAAACAACAGTGATTCCTGGGACTATCAAATCAAGCAGGTGAAGGTTGACCTCCTCTCACTCAAATTAAACATTTCGCAGCGCTGTTCTTCAGGGACTTCCTTGCACATGAGCCCAACAAGCATCCTGGAGTGTGCAAACCCATTTGCACAAATAAAAAAAAAGCATAAGAGGACATGAATAGAAATAAAATTGCCCAGAACAAACTTAGAACAGTTGCGAGGCTCCACAGACAGCAATTCCTTGACCGGCAATGCAGATGAACTTACTGTTCCAGAAGAGCCCTGACAGCACACAGAACACGTGCTGCACATGAACCTAAAGACCATGGCTCCTCGGGCAGAAGAGCTGTGTTGACACCAGAATGAATATACTTTTTTCCCCTCCTCCCCCTATACCAAACCTATTTTTTTAAGGGCCAGTCTCAGGTGGCGATGTGAAGATTCCTGAATTCTATCGCCAAGTCATTAGGTGACCTTGAGGAAAATGACTCACTTAAGTGCACAGGGTCTCCATTTGCCTATTGTGGAATAAGTATATAATCATGACAACACTTACCAATAAAGCAGAAGGGTTGCGAGGCTTAATTAATTGTTAAGCGCTTCAAGGTCCTCAGCTGCATAATGGCAATCTTTATTAATTAAGTTCTATTTATTAGCTATCACATCCCTCACTTACCTAAACATACCAATTATTATCTTTACAGCAGCTCTAGACATTAAGATGTTTTTTTTTCCCCATATTGTAGTCCAAAGATTTATTTTTATGAACATCTGGAACTGACTGCTGGGGGAAAGGGATTATGTTGTATGAAAATTCCACATCCATTCACCCATCACAGCCCCTTTGCTCTGCCAGAGCTACATAGGGTGGGCTACCACTTGTGGAAGTGTGGCCAATTAAATCTGGCTGGCATCTACGCAAAGAGAACAAATGGAACTGGCTAGTTTTAAGAATGATTTTTCTTTTTCTCTTCCTACTCATAATCTGCTAAAGAGACAGGTTTTACCATTTCCCACTCACAAACAACGTGCGGGGTGTCACTGGTCTGGTTAAACATAGTCGTTCTTCCCAAAACAAGTGTCATTAATGTAACAATTGGTTTAAAATCAGGTTTTAAACACCAGTGTCCTAAGACAAAACTCAAAACCAGCTGTTGTTCAGGACCTGGCCATTGCACCCATGGAGGCCACCTCAGAACTCACACAGCAACTACTCCCCTCCTTCTGCCCCTTTCCCCATTAACCCACTCACCAGTTCAGCCCATCCAGCCCCACAGGAGCATCCCCACAGTGTCTCCAACTCAGCAGGATTTTACCCCCCGAGTTTAAAAATTCAGCATCACATAGAATCATAGAATGGTCAGAGTTGGAAGGGACCTTAAAGATCATCAAGTTCCAATCCCCCTGCCATTGGCAGGGACACCTCTCCCTAGAGCAGGTTGCTCAAAGCCCCATCCAACCTGGCCTTAAACACTTCCGGGGATGGGGCATCCACAACTTCCCTGGGCAACCTGTTCCAGTGCCTCACCACCCTCACAGGAAAGAACTTCTTCCTAATATCTAGTCTAAATCTCCCCTCTTCCAATTTAAAACCATTACCCCAACACTTTTGCATTAAGGATCTTTGCTGCCAAGATGATGTTAGTGACTACACAAGGTTTGGTTCCACTTTAATTAAGTGAAAAGGAAATGACAGATTCTGCAGGTAACACTGGGGTGGGAGGGGGAAGGAAATCAGTGAATGAAATATCAGAGGGGAAGGAGAAAAAAAAAAAGAGAAAAAAAAGATTATTTATCTTTCTATTTTTGGATATACACTCAGTTCTTTGGGGGATCTGGGGGAAAAACGCACAAAATTATTTTCAATCTGACAGTTGTGAGTTATCACAGAAGTGATATTCCATATGCAATGCAACTAAGAAACTCTGTTGTCTGTCAAAAAATAAGAGCAAGCATTGTCTTAGGCAGTAACACCCGATTATTAATCCATACTTCAGAATAGACTTAAAATGTATTGACAGCTTCAAGCAGAAAATGTCAATGTACAGACTCCTAAATTCCTCAGGAAAATCCAGAACTATAGGTAAAGCTACCATTAAGGTAAGAAAAAAAAATAATTAAAAAAAAATTTCAAAATTCTCTTTCTTTACAGATGCTCTAAATTAGTTGTCATTAGTTGGCTATTATGTGTGCCTGTATAAACAAATTGTTGGGTCATTGATGAGCTCAACTTCGTGAAGCGTCCGAGGACGTGTGTTTGGAAAGGGATACCACAGCTTGGGAGCATTTTGAAGTAACTTACAAATCAGCTAACTCAGTCAAAAGATAACTCACTTGAGAATGATATAATTACTTTCAGTTTGCTTAAAGCCAAGGAAAAGTTGACACAGTGATTAAAAGGCAGTGGGGGGGAGGAGGGTGAGCAAAGGAGGGGGAAAAAAAAAATAAAGAAATAGAAAGAGTTACTTTATACTGCTTGAAATTGGGCTGTTCTGAGGCCCAGGACCTGAGCTTATTTGAAGAAAGATTATCTTGACAAATTGGATAAACATTTTGTGCATGACAGGACGCTGATGGAGAGTCTATTCTGCAAGCACACCTGGGGGATCGTTTGCTCAGTGTGTGCCCAAGGTGTTCGGCCAACCCCGCGTCCTCCCGGCGTGCTTTGTTTACCCTCCGACAGGCAGAGGCAGATCCGAAGCTGCCGAGGCCTCCAGAACAGCTCCTGCAGCCTCTGCAGATGGCATTTCGCTCCCTCCCCCTTGGGACAAAATTCCTCTTGGCTAACACTAGTCCACAAAAGGCTCCACCAGGCCCTCACAAACAAGTATGTGTTTAAGGAAACCTGCAGGCAAGCAAAAAAATAGAAAAAAGGAGTTCTGTCTCCATCCCTTGTCCTCCTCACCCCTCATCACTGACCAGACCCCAACAACCTGTCAAGTAGTAAAAGAAAAACACATCTATGAACACAGCCTCCTCGTTAATTAGCAAGGGAACAAGCATTACCTGGGCTGACTCTGACTTTCCTGCATCAGAAAACAAGGAGGCAAAAGCCAACTTGCCCATTTAGTTCTGCCTTCACTTCAGCGCCACAGACTGAGGGACACAGGACACCAGAGCAAGGTGGCTGATGACCACTGTGTAGGTTGTTGGCGACACCAGCTAATGTCACCTGAAGGACTCCTTAGCCCAGGCAGATAGCAAGCAAATTTTCACCTCTTACAACAGAAGCAGTTGTAGTGGCCACAAAACCATTGCAGATCCCAACAGTCCACCCTCAAGGCTTTTTCCATACTTTTGAAGTCAAGTAGATGAGGATTCTGTTCCCAAACCCCACAGCATTCCTGATGCTGCCATGAAACCCTCCTTTCTGGGTGGGCTGGATTCCAGATGAGCTCTGGAGCAGCTCACCACAGGGCCAAAGACAAGCACTCACGCCAGAGCAAAAGGAGCAGAAGATGGGGACAGAGCAAGAGACAGCAGTAAAAATTTAAAGAAATTAAGACTTTAGATAAATTTAGAATTTAGAGAAACCAAAGCTGTTATGGGAACACTCTTTAGGACTACAGAGGTTTACACCAGCAGACGGTAAAGAACTTCTGTTTTCAAATGCCAAACTTTTTGGCCCCAGACAGATCTCAAAAAAAGTAAAGAAATAACTAGTTCCTGAGATAAACTCTCTCTCCAGCTCAGTTTCTTGGCTTTTGCCTGCACCTAGTCCATGAGCACACCCTTGACCATTTTCTACCTCCAAGGGAAGAAGCAGAGCCTAGAGAGCAAAAATGAGATGTTCACAGCGTTTATTCTGAGCGCTAAGAAAGGGCCAGTTCCCTAAAGCAAACATCAACCACTTCTGCACCACATCAATTAATGATTACTTTTCCTTTCTGACCAGTGACGAGGAGCAAACGGAATGAAGCCAGAGCTTCAAAGTTAACACCCATTTCTCCTGGGGTTATGACAACTTCAGACAGTGCTCTCCATGCAGGATATAAATAGGTGGATGGAGATACCATCCAGTGGGAGTAGCATGAGCAGGTAGACTTGGACTCAACCATCAAGAACCATGGTTAGAAAGTGATCTGAAAACAAAGAAGTTGAGTGATAGGAGACAATTCTTTTCCCAGGATGTAACAGCCTAAAGGACACAACCACAGAGTTAATAAGCTCCTACAAGTAGTTGCGTACATCTGACTTGCCCTGAGGTGCAGTTAGGTGGTGAGAAGTGTTCTTGTGATGCAACCCTTGCATCTTGTATTTCATTACTTGAGCGCTGTCAATATCCTGACAGGAGGGATTTTCTTTTCAGGTCGAGCGAAGCAGAATTAGGACACTATTTCATTCCAATTCATACGGTTATTAATAAAAAGCAAATTTTTCCTTATTTACCCGCGATACTATACTGCACACACAGAAAGAACAATGGTTGTCAAGGCCAGCAGGAATGTTCTGGCCTTCAGTGCAGGTGACGATGTGAACTATTGTCTCCCAGCTGACACGGCTGGGGCCGCATGAGCGCTCCGCATCGCCCCGTGCACCGAGGGAGGGATCCAGGCTCCAGGGGATACAATGACTTGGCAGTTCCATAGAAATCCTCAGGCACAGAGGAGAAGGGAGAAAAAAAATAAAGAAATAATAAAAAAAGGGCAAAACCTCAGTGGAAGAGAGGATATTTAATGATTTAACACCAGATATCAAAATTCAATGCAAACCTGCTTGCTATCAGGCATGAGTTTCAGCCACAAACATCCGTTGTGATGGAACACCTTCATTATTAAAGCCTTTTCCCAAAGAGTAAAAGGTACTACTTTCCCTCCCAATGTTATGCTCTCATTTTCTCTCCTCTGATTCACCTGCATTCCTTTTCAGCCAAATTATTTTCATTTTCAGATGGAAAACAGGCAAAATAAAGTTAATTTTCTCTGCAGAATTAATCTTTGCACACGAAATTCCCCACAAACTCCCTTCCTGCAAAACTCTAAGCATCTTGAGAAAACTTCCAGAAGTAATTAAAATAAATAACACCAACTATACCTTTGCCTTTAGGTTAGTTTTGCATTTCCCCTTCAGGCGATCCCCACATTTCTGAAGACCACACTTTTGTTCCCCAGAAGTTAGACAGCAGTAAGGTTGCGACACAGCTGTGATCAGCTGGATGTTTACAACACAACTTTCCATCAGCACAATCTATCAGGCTCCAGTGAGATACAGAAAGAAATTCACCAGAAGTAGGTTTTCTTCTTTAAAAATAGGACTTGCATGGTTTCTAAAAACGGGACAGAGAACTGTGCCAGCAGGGTGTCTGCAAACAAGCTTCCCCTCTACATTCCAAGCCCAGAGAGCAACAAAGCTGCAGCATCCCTGCTTATTCTTTTCACCAAGAGAAGCTGTGGCTGCCCCATCCCTGGAAGGGTGCAAGGCCAGGCTGAATGGGGCTTGGAGCAATCTGCTCTGGTGGGAGGTGTCCCTGCCCAGGGCAGGGGGTTGGAACTCCATTATCTTTAAGGTCCCTTCCAACTCAAACCATTCTGTGATTCTATTCTATGATTCTCAAAGTTTTATAACTACATGTTTCAAGACCACCTGGGACCACTGACCCCATTTAGGTGGTCAACCCAGTTTTGAAAAAACATTATCTGCACCAATACTGTCACAATAAAGCTCTTTCCCATTTTATGGGTTGTTTTGGTGGCAGGTTTGGGTTTGTTTTTCAAATATCGAATGCGATTTCGAGCTCATAAACAAAATACTCATGGTCACAATCAGTACCCTCTTTCGTCACACTGCACGTTGGGGTGTGGCCACCCAGAATATCTATCAAAGGCCATTACCCAAAAGACAACTTGTCCTTTATAGCAGAAAGGGCCCGAGCCCCATTAGCCGGGCAGACAGGCACACTCTGAGTGCAGATCCCAGAATATAGGGAATCCATTGTTTCTCTTCGGAACAGTCCAGGCAGCTTCCATCCTACGGGGGAAAAACCTTTGATGTCCCTTGGATTTCAAGGGCGAGTCCAAATTAGGGCAGGGGCAGAGCAGTTTTTGCTGGGCAAGGCCAGATTTGCCTGTCCCCAATGACAGAGACCTTCTGTGGGGACAGAAGGGGCTCTCGCAGCTGCCACCAGAGACAAAATGATGCTGACCCAGCGGGATGGAAAACAAGGGCTAGACGGGCAACAGTGTCTGGAGAAGCGACTACCAACTACTTGAAAAAAAAAATACACCTGGAATTATAAATAAAGGCAAGAAAATGGGTAAATCTAAATGTCTGTATATACACATGCTGGTATTTCTCAGCCATAAACTGCTTTTGTATCGAGTTGACTCAGCATCAAAGCCACAACCAGTGACCTGATCTTCCTCGCCACAACATTTCAGTGGAAAAGTGACAAGACATAACAATAGGAGCATCACGAGTACCAACAAGGTAAATCTTTCACTCTCTAGAACTTCTGGCACAGAAGAGAAATTGGGCCATCACAAGGCTTTGCTTTAGTTCTGTGCAAAAATCAAGATATGATGAGTCACAGCATGTGGGACTGCAGCCAGAAGCAAAGCCCATAAGGTCACAACAAGATGTGAGATTCCTCCTGCTTTTCAACATGCTTCTGAATTTCTGAGGTTAGTGGAAATGGAGTAAAAAAACAGAAACCTACAGTGTAACAATTCACTTTGAGACAAAACATGCGTTGGTTTATTGGTTTCTCTGCCCAAGGCTTGAGTCTAGACTCCTATCCAAATACACATCTTCGGGTAAACAATGTGGGTGAGCCTGGATTTGTGAACTAGATCCTCATAATGCAGATCGGTTTTTAACAAAAACAATCATGCCTTATTGTGGGACACAATTGTCAAATTCTGAGAGGCAGCTAAGAGATAAATAAAGTAATGCCTACCTAAACAGTCTGTAAACCACTTTGTAATCTTGGAGACAAAAACCTACTATTAAACACGAGGGTAGTAAACTCTGAAGGAAGCATTTAAAATAAAGCACAAGCAGAACATACGCCACGGAGGGGACTTTGTGCCTTTACAAGCCAAACGTCCCACTCCAGCTCCATGAGAGAGGTCACCTGCATCCCCAAACAAACAGCTCCTTTCACATTTTTCCCCAGGTGCAGTCATGGATCAAGACACTTTGTACGATGTTCCTGCAAAGCAGATGCTTCTTTATGTCAGATCCCATTCTCACTGGAGTCTGGAATAACACATAAACAGGATGGGCATCTAGATGGCTTGGGCAGAACCCCTGTTTCCAGGTTAACAGAAGTATTCAGGAAACTACCAAATTCATTTTTTAGTGACACATGAGAATTCATTCTGCACAATCTACAGACAACAGAAATAGTAAGCGGTGAGTAGACAGTATTTCCTTCCGTAATGGGAAGCAGAAACCCTCATTTGTAAGCTTCATTCCACTCAAGCCAGCAAACCTTAAACCAGAAGCAAGAATCCTTTTCTCAAATCAAGCCTTACCTCACAGAAGCTTTTTTTAATGTCTCCAAACACATCTATCCAACCAGCACTAAGATATGTTCCGAGACACTTCAATAATAGTTATCGAAACCAACAAGACTCTTTCTCTATAGCTTTTAGAGGTTTCCTAGCACAACAAGATATCAGAAGACTCATATTTTGGGGCTGGGGTCAGTTCATTCTTGGTATGGAGCCAAGTTCTTTCCCCGAGAGTATTTGCCTCTGTGCTGGCACATCTCACACACGGCTGCCTCTTTGCTTGGTGGGTATTTTCCATTCCAACAGTGCGTTTGCACAAGCAGAAGAGCAGTTTCTGAGGAGGCCAAATTCCGTGGTATCAGCACACCACCCTCCGTTGCAGACCCCATTATTCTGGCGTTACTGTTCACACCACCACCAGAAGCATGACCATAGGGGATTTGATGAAAACCAAACAAAACTACCCTGCTAGAACTCCACGTGAAATAGACCCAAGGAAAAAAAAATAATAATCAATAATGAAGTGCATGCCCCTTTGATATACATCTCTCCACTTTGCCACGCTGATAGTGGGGGGCCTGCTGCAGGTGCTGCAGGAGAGGGGTTTGAGCCAGCTTCCAAAGTTCTTATTGATAAATCATAAGCATATCGCAGCAGCCATCCACACACATCTAGTCACATCAGCGAGTCAGAAACAGGACTTGCAAGGAGCTGAGGGAGGTTTTACATACAGCTGAGCAAACCCTGCCCTCCTCCAGACACACTGGAATTTCAGACCCCTCGCAGTCTTACCCTCACCAAGTAGAACCTCCCTTGTTTCCTCCAGGTCCCATCTCAAGGTCCTTCTTTCAATCTGGAGACCCACAAGAAACTATACTGCTCATTAACACTATTTTCAATTTATATAGAAGGATGAAGTCATAAATATTTCCATATCCATACACACACACATTCTACTATAACTCAACAGACACTTTTTCTCCCTGGTTCAGGCTAGAAACCCAGATTTACCCAAAGACTCTTGGGAGCCAACACATCTGACACCTCACTTTGCTTATGTCCCAATCCTAATCTCACAATTCCTTCTTTCTGCAAAGACTCGGTGCCCACAGACTAACACAAAAAAGCATCAAGATAAGCATGCACCGTTCTCATCAACAATAAAAGAGACAGTAAATGTGATAAACTTGTTTATAGCATTTAGCATGTATGGGCACCAAAGCAACAACAGACTTTAGTACACATTTAACATTCTTCCTATTCACCAAAACACATAAAACCAACTTTTTAACTTTAAGCACAGTCTTAGATACGTCTTGCTGAATAGGGAGGAGTCATTTAAATCCCATGCATGGGGGCACTGGTGAATTAACTCCATCGGGCTGAAATCTGATAGCCTGACAGAAGTTTCGTTTTTTTCCTTCACACCCCTAGATTAAACTCTCCTTTAGATAAAAAATCCACCCTAAATGAAGTTAAACTTTTGCCAGCAGAATCCACTTTCAGATTATTTGGTTTTCCTTTCGCGTAAGCCTGCGCCTTTCGCATAATCCACGAGCAAATAGCCCTATTCTGCAGATTAGAAATTATAAAAGACCATGTAATCAGCTGACAAAAGGACTGAAAACAACCCCAGAGGAAAGGCAGAGCGGCTCTCGCGGGCTCACAATGTGCTGCTCTGTCAGCCTCCCACTCCTGCAGCAGATACCCCTGACGTTTCTTGTGTCGCCACTGGACTTTATGAATGGGACCGTAGGACATTTTGCTGGTGAATAAGCAGGAAGGGAAGGGGCCTGGCATCGTGGACAAGGGAGCTGCTTCACTCTCTGCTGACCAGACCCGAGCAATTAGTTCACTGCTTTCTCCCACCGCCAGCTATGAATCACAGCTCCACATTGTGTTAGAGGCCAAATTGTTGCTCGTTTTCGAACACGGATGCTGCAGAAATTAAGCCATTGTAACCTTAAATAAACTGTACATGGTTTGGTGGCTTTATTTACTTCACATGTATCTAAATGTTTAGGTACTTGCACAAAAGTCTATCAGCTCTTTCTGGGCGAGAAGATGTCAGCTGAAAGTCACCCCCTAGATGCTTTAGCTCTTCCCACGTCTGTCCTTGACAGAAATATGGCAAGCACAGACCCTGGCCCTGAACTCCCCTGCTCCTGCTCAGCTCGCCCAGCCACACACGTGGGCTTAGAATTGCACACAAGGGAAGGGAAAGCCCTCGTGGAGAGATTTTATTTTTAAGTCTGAGGAGTGGCAGCTCTGCTAGTGGTGTAAGATGTAACAAACAAGCGTGAGGACTTCAATCTAAGTATTCTTGTCCTCATGACTCACCCTGCCCACAGGGAATGCTCCAGCAGAGCTCAAAGCCCCACAGGAGTCCTACCAGACCAGCTTCCTCCTGCTTGTGGGGCAGTGCCAAGGCAATATTTGGCTAATCAATAAATATCTTTGGACGTTATTAGGATGTCAGCACAGAATCATAGAATGATCTGGGGTTGGAAGGGACCTCTGGAGATCCCAACCCACAGCCAAAGCAGGTCCCACAGGAACTTGTCCAGGTGGAGTTTGAATGTCCTCCGAGACAGAGACTCCACCACCTCTCTGGGCAACCTCTGTCAGGGCTCTGACACCCTCAAAGTAAAGAAGTTCCTCCTCATGTTTAGATGGAATTTCTTATGTTCAGGTTTGTGCCAATCATGTCTTGTCCTATCACTGGGAACCACTGAAAAAAAGACTGGTCCCATCTTCCTGACACCCACCCTTTTAAGTATTTCTAGGTGTTGATCAGATCCCCCCTCAGCCTTCTCTTCTCCAGACTGAAAAGACCCAAGTCCCTCAGCCCTTCCTCATCAGAGAGATGCTCCAGGCCCCTCGTCATCTTTGTAGCGTTCTGCTGTCCCCTCTGCAGCAGTTCCCTGTCCTTCTTGACCTGTGGAGCCCAGAACCGGACCCAGTGCTCCAGATGGGGCCTCACCAGGGCAGAGCAGAGGTGGAGGACAACCTCTCTCAGCCTCCTGGCCACACTCTTCTTGATGCACCCCCAGCACTGCCATGGCCATTGGTGGTGGCAGACGCAAAGTCCTGACCACCAGTGGTCATTTGAAATCCCATAGCACTTTGCCAAGGGAAGGGCTGCTGCTGAACTGCAGCAGTGCTTGATTCTCTCCAGATTTCTTGGTGAGGTACATGCAAGACGCTTACCTCAGAGACAAGCAAATGGAGAAAAATTATTCAGAAGTACTTGCTGGAGTACAAAGAAAAGCAAGTTTTTAATCTCTTTATAGTCCTTTTGTATTCGTTTTCGCTAAGCTTCAGAGTCCTATGATTACTAGAGAACATTTTAATAAGTAAATTTAAGTTTAAGTACTGGAATGTTCAATGAAAGTATGAGCAGGGTATTATAAAACTCATAATTCATAATGTCTTGTGGAGTTACATAAGTTAGAAAGGAAAGTAATACCATCTGCCACTTAATTGCTCAGCATCAGCAAATGACGGATTTTGGTTGGACCTGGAATTATTGTAGTATGGACAAACACAGTCATTGCAAAATGTTTCAAATAAACAAGATACGTTAAGTTCAGTATTATCTCCCCACTAAGGCTATATATTTATTATATTATATGCATTCCTAGGTATGGAATGGAGTTGCCCAGTTCACAAAAGCAGAGTTACATTAAGAAGTCCATGGAAACTAAAACCAGCTGATCACACTTTAAGAAAAGAAAATGGCAAAGAAATACAGATACAACACAAAAGAAGCAACATCAAGGAATATTAAGACAATCCACCAATAAATCCAGTTTGGTCTTCATATTAGGAGTCTGGCCTGTTTATTGCTTTGGGGTTTTTTTTAGTTGTTGTCTATTTCATTTGTTCAATCTTTGCAATTCAAGTTTTTTTTTCCCCTCAACGGCTTCTGATATCTACTTAATCAGAAAATATTTTTATTTTGCTTATCTACTTCGTGATTGGAAAAAGCATGCCCTCAGACACAGATTTGTAGAGCAAGCAGAGCTGAGCACTGAGCTGATCCCATCACAAGCAAATTATTAGCTTTCTGACCGTGGAAGCAAAACTCCACTTAATCTGATGGCAAATAACATGCATTTCTCCAGCAATTCCTGCTTTGACTAATCGGTCAGACTGATGGATGTTTAGCACTTACCTTAATGCAGATTTTTGCTTTAGCTAATATTTGCAGAAACAGAATTGCAAGCTGGAGATGACCGGGCTGATGGGCTTTCACGCTATTGCAGGTGAGCGTGCAATTGGGTTCCTAAGTGACAGACACCACAGGACAGTCTCAGCTTGGCAAAATCCTCCTTACTTTTCCACTTATGTAAATTTTTCTTCACTCAGCACTTTGATTTCCCACCCTTTGCCTTGTTTTGTGAGCCATAAGAGTAGAGTGTGGGCACTTTGCTCTTCTCTGCTGAAGAAATACCTGCATCTGGGTGCCTTCAGCACAGCGGGTCATCTCCTGCTGGCACAGCCATGGGGACAACTAAGTATCATCTTTGTGACAAGTAAATATTCGAATGTGGGAAGACTTCAAACGTGGAAGCTGCACAGAGGGCCACTGGTCACCACAAAACAGAGCCCAGCAATACCCAAGAACACACCAGAAACCTTCACAATTCACGCTTTTAATCAGCACGATCCAGAGAAAAAGAGCTTTGTTGAGGTTAAATATTGTTAAAGATGCAAGTGGTTCCTACTTTTCCTATTTCAGTGGGTTGTCATTGCTCCTCCCACCCCAGCCAATCTCTGCTGTGCAGTATGTATTTACCAGCAATTATCTTAGCCCTGTTTTCACTTGTTCCTTTCCTAGAAAAATAACGTGCATTAAAATCGTTGGCGCTTACAACCAAACCTCTAACTCCTGTTCCCCAGAAGAGGTGGAGAAGGCCCAGCACTTGGCAGGATCAAGCCCAGCAATAAAGATAATACCAATTTAACTGGTTCCAAAAGGTCTCACCCATAGACTAAATGAGTATCTTTAGGGGAGAAATCCAATTAAAATTTGAGCAGGTGGATGGCACAGGAAAGAAGGAGGGGGTTTCCTTCAATTAGCTAACTGTCTCTAGCCCGGAGCCAGAGTCTCGAATGTTTTTACAACACAGCGATACTCCAGTTCACATCTGTCAGCTGGAATATTTACAGCTTTGTAATTATTAAAATTGTCTGAACTCCAGAGCCACGAGCTGGATGGCTTGGATGGGGCAGACCTGGCACCAGGTACGGAAATAAGATGCTTGCATCCAGTCAAGGTCTAAGCTAGTTTCGGAAAACTCAAAGAGCCAGATCTCCCACAGTTTGCATCTTGGTTTTGATTTTTTCATCTATAACCATTTCTGCCATTGAGCCACACAGTTTCTTCCACCCTCGCTACCCCAGTTTCTTTACCATTAGAAGTGAGCTGACATCACAGATTCTTCACTGTCTCATTTTAGGACACTTCCAGAGCCTCTCTGCCCCACTCATATCCCGCTGTCACAAATCCCACAGAAACTTGTGGCTCTTGCTGAACTTTGGTCGAAGTCAACCACAAGCATCAGAATTGGTTGAAAGGATGGAGAGAAAGTATCCTCACCTGGGCCTTAACTGCAAAGAGCTGCACTAGAAAAAAAAAAAACTGAACCTATGGGTCATCACAGCATTGATGAAGCCAATCCAGCATCAACAGAAAGGAATTCCTTCCAGCTAAACACCTAAAAGCAGTGGGATGAATCATGCCCAGGAAGGGAGCACCACTGACCCCAGAAGGAGCACCAAGCAGAGCCCAAGAGTTTGGAGGGTAAGTTTGAAAGCTGTGATGATGCCAAGACCTCAGCCACTACACTGAGATGAACTTTACTGAAAGTTTTGGGACCATTTTTCCCTCCAACCAAGGGAAAAATATCTCACTGGCCTCTTCTGCTTTAATAACATCAGTAGCTCCTCTTGGAGCTGGCCCCCTACTGAAATAAGATGTGGCAGCAGAGTTGAGGAAAAAAAATAAATGCAACTGTTTTCTACCAGTTCCTTTCATGGCAGATTTTCCCAGTGCACCACCAGTTCTTTGACATATGCCTACTGGAAGGTCTGGGGTTACAACGCGTCATGGTGGTGGGAAGGACTCGCACGTAGGGGCCATGCCATGATGGTAGACACCGTTCTTCACGCAGAAGATTCCATAAGTGATATTTGTGTTGAAAAATGTTTACCCTTTGTGTGTCCCTCCCCAGGAACAACACAGATGCGGGTTTGATTTTTTTAAGGCACACTTGGGTAAGTGCAAACACATCTCTTTTGTAATCAGGCCCCAAGTGACCCTGTTTAGCCTGAGGTCAACGACCAGTGGCATCTGACCTGCTGAAGTTAATGTGGCAGAACAATAGGAGAGGGTTGGCAAGACCTTATCCTATTACCTTTTTGATACCAAATTAATTGTTTTTCTCCTTCTCAATGATTCTCTGACCTTTCAGCTATATGTGTTGCTGGCACGGAGTGATGGATTAAATTTAAGCAAGTACATTTCTTGACATTGTTTCACAGATTTAGAAGTTATTTAGGTCTTCCTTTCAGTGCTAAGAGGTTTAAGAATGTGCTTATGATTGCAACCCCGTTTGGTAGTTTGAGACTACAAATATTAATTAGCTCAGGAGCATCAGAGACAAGAAAACCAAAGGAAAATTCACAGCACTTATTAACAAAAAAAAACCCACAAGTAATGTAGAGGTAGAGATGCCCTATAAGCCATAGATAGGCAGCTCTAGATGTCTGGTATAACCTTAATTGGGAGTGCTTTATTAATTGGCAAAGGCAAAACCATTACTTGTAGAATGAATTTAGTCAGACTGATATTTTTCAAATGGAGAAATTACCCACGGTACTTCTTTGGATGAGGAGAGTTTTCTCGGAATTGACCCCTCTCACAGCTTTGATTTGGTTAGGTTTTAATTCCCTAAGTTGTTGGACCATCTTCAGGAGATGGAATGAGCTGATGAAACAGCGGGTACCAACATGATATTAAAAAAAGTGGAAAAATTCCATTCAGATTTCAGGTTTTTCCCACTATGCACCAGTTAAAGCAAAGAATCCTGGAAACCTGAGTTATGAACCTAAAATCCACTTGTAGGTGATTGTGAAACATCAGGGCACTAGGCCCAGATGCATGTTCTTCTCTCAAAATTCACAGACTAAGCTTTCTTTGAGATTTTTCAGAAGATCCACACCTGTATTTAAAAACTTCTCAGTAAGAACAGAAACACCAGTCTGTTCCCAGGATAACAATATACTGGATTTAAACCAAAGCAGAATTTCACAGAGTATACTCAGAGAGTTCATACTCGGATAATTTGATGTTCATAACTGATAATGGCAAGAATTTCACAAAGATAAGTATGATCACCTTCACATTTGGGTGCTTTTCTGGCTATTGAATAACTACATGGACAGACTTTTTCTTCCACTGACTTCAGTGCAATAGGGACAAGCCCCCTGAAGTTATCCTGAAATAGTGTAACTGTAAATAACTCAGAGGGTGTGAAAAACAGATAAAATGAAACCACTGCTAGAACAAAAATGTAGAAAGCCACATATCGTGACCTCCCCAGGACAAAGTCACTAGAGCAGCTAGATCAATAACAGGCAAGTCAGAACACCAATTTCAAATGCATAATTCATTTTGGGAAAGATAACTCTGGGTTAAGCCCCCCCCCCCAAAAAAAAGAAAAAAGTATTGTTATCAAAAGCTTTCAAGAAAGGGCAGTCTTCAGTGCTTGTGTAGTGAATTGTCTATTGCAATGCAATTGTCAACACCCCTATTCCTTCTGATCAACATCTGGGAACATTCAGCACAGAACTTTTCAGCTCAGTGTAATTTCATTTCTGACATAAAAATACGTTTTACAAACCGGATGCATTTCAGCAAATTCCCTGCAAGCTGCTGATTTGGGTCTGGACATGGTGCAAGCAGCCAACAAGTAGCTAATAACTCAGGTAGGTCTCTTAGACCGAGGAATTAAGATGTAACACAGGTGGAAGGACTGATTTTATCCCCCATAAATAATGAGGTGAATAAGACCAAATTGGATTCGAGAAGCAATTTCTGAAAACTTCAGGAGACAAATGCAGTCTACTTTTAACAAAACCTAATGTGAATTGGGAAGGGTAGTTGCTGTTAAAGTCCCTACAGAGAATTTTTTAAATAAAGAAAGCAAAGACGGTACTCAAATGGAGAGTAAGCGCATGTATGTGATGCACAGATTAAAAGTACCTATCTTACGACTTAGGAAACATCTCATATGAATTCTATATTTACTTCTCATTTTTTAAAAGTGGAGAGAACAGAGAACTGGCTGCTAAGATTACAGCCCAAAAAAATTGACATCATCACCATTGCTCCCCTCCTGAGTACATGACTTCCCAGACCATGAAGCAACTTCGTAAGTGTAGCAGCTGACAGCTATAAATATCAACAGCTTTACAAAGAGATTATCCTGGTATAAAACAACTAGAAAAGCTAAGGAAAATGTTACTGCTATCACCAAGAGCACCCGCTAAGAGGACGCCAACGCTCCTGTCTCATCAGCATGGGTTATTATCCCTAAAGCAAGATGAGGGACACAAAGTCCTGAGCAGGAGGACTTTTCCCAGCTACGCCTCGCCTGCTGGGTGACACAGGACAAGGGACTGCACCAGCATCTCCATCTGTAAGGAGGGTCAAACATCATCACCTCCTTCACCAGCAGATCTCCTGAACATCTCAAAAATTGAGAAAGAAAAGAGACCAGTACTGAGCACCAGTTCAGTGAAATTATTACCTCTTCCAGTCCCTTTATTCCAACAACTGTATCTGGTTGGTCCTGTCCATCCACCTCTTCCTCAGTGCAATAAAACCCCTGTAAAACCTTCTCCTGGAAGTTTTGGTTAAATACCCAACTTCATCACCATCTTCCACATGCTACCACTGACCTGAGGGAGCAGCAGACCCCAGGGGAAGGCTGCATAGACGGACACCCCCGCACCATCCTGAACCTCTTCCCTCCTCTCGTCCCATCTCTCTTCCTGACAAACTTGCCCAGCACCATTTTATTAAGATTCATTTTATTGATATATCATCAAACATTCAATGGCACGGTTCCTCACACACTGCAAAATAAGCCAGCACATCGGTGCGACCCTGCCCTCCTCACCCTCAGCTTTCAATTAAATTTAGAATTGACTTTAAAGGTACAACCTGAATATACGTGGTTCAAAATGACCTTGTTACACCTCTCCTTACCTTCCTGAGCAGGGCTCTTGTGCTCCAGCTCAGGGTTTAAAACCTAGAAACATGAATTTGCTCTAAGCTCCCGTGGCAAGCGGCACGTCTCAAGCTGTTTAAAGTCTTTAAAGGTACGTCCAAAGCCAAAGCGTGCTCTGCAGAGAGAGATCTGGGAGCCCGGGTCTGGCAGCTTTCAGCAAGATATTTAAAGCCTTCCTGAGGGTTAAACGTACTGGGATTTTTTTTCTCTAATTTATTTCCTGAACTCTTCGCACAGCAGTAACTACATTTTTCTGCAGCATCACAGTAGTCGTTATTAAACTCATTACAGAAATTAATAAGGATATTCCACACAGGTGAAGAGCCAAAAGCTGTTTGTACACAGCACTGAGCTTGGCCCTTTTGCTTTAGTTTCTTTCCTGTTGCTGGAAAAGACAGACAGCTACATTTGATATGATCCTGACCAAAAAAAAAAAAGTACAAGTAGACAACAAAGTAATTAAATCAAATTAATGACATACTTTAAGTGTCCCCAAACACAATTCTGAAACACTACAGAATTTTTATGACAGTTGCCCTCCCTGGGCCTGGCTTAAGGACAACAGAAAACCTTCCAGTCCTCACCCAGGTGCCACCACCGTTTCCAGCTGAATCCCAAAACTAAAGCTGTAGCTCTCACTGCTGGCACCACAGACCAGGGCGCTGGTTTCTCATGGGCAGCACAATCATCTCTTATCATACACCTTCCCAGTGCTTACCGTTATGAGACTTCACCAGCAAGAGAGGGACCGGACCACAGCCCCCCTAGGCCAATCCATATTTTTATAAAATTAACATAGCCCTCACGTCGTCTCCCAGCATATCCCTAGGATTCCTAAGACCACCCTCCATTCCAGTGCTCAGACAGGCCACCATCTCTCCCCTCTGTAGGCAGCAGGTGGTGAAGAAGATATTCGCTATCAAAGCAGCAAACTTTGTTTTATTCCACTAACAGTTATGACACATCTTATCCCAGATGAAGAACTCACGTTTTCTGAGCACAGGATTAACTTCGCAGCCATCTGAAACTAAACGCATTTCTTATTTTCAGTTTCAACATGAACTCACAAATTAAGCTCAACCACTTCAAGAAAAACACTTGCAGATTTAAGCACGTTTGCAGGTTATAAACACGGTACACTTACAGCAATGTTAAACAAACAAACCAACCACCTCTCACAGAATACAACTTACTATATACCCATGGTTTACCTATATCAGAGATATGTTTTTTTTTCAGAAAAAATACAGAAAAACAGAACACACCAACAGAAAAACAACAACACACCTCATAAAATATAAGAAAAGGCATAAAATAGGAATAAAAATGAAAATCCTTACCTGAAAAGGAAGCAGCAAGCATCCAGCACCAACCAGAGCCACACTAAGAAGCTGCAAACAAGCAGGTGGCATGAATTTTCTACTAATGAAAAACCCACAGCTGGGACCTGTTGAGTTAAGGAGGGTTTTCACCGCAGAGAAGGCTTCCCCAAGATCGAAGCCCAACATTTAACACCCTAAGAACAAAATCCTGCTGCTTGTGCTCAAGGTAATTAGAGGCTGCAACAGGTACTGTGCCCCATGTTGACCAGTGAATTGCAATAATCCAAAACTCATGTTGCACGTGGGCAACCTCGATGCTACAACAGACACAGCCTGAGTTGCTCTGGCTGTGATAACGCCAGGGGTTGTCCCCCCCAGCAGCCTGGTTTGGCACCTTCATTGGGAGCTGCCACCTCTTGAGATGAAGGGCAACCCCAAATGTTGTTTTTCTAACACCCCAAAAAGCAGACTAGATTAACAAATATGGTCAGGAATGGTCAGAGTGTGGGCACAGGTTTCACCACCCACCTGAGAGTGGCCACCTTAAACACTGTGGGGCTGAAGAAAGGGGTCAGAGTGCAGATACGTGTAGTCAGTGGTGCTATAGAGATACTGAGAAGCTGAGGCTGCCCATCAGGGTCTGCTGCTACCAGATAGCTCTGCCTTCGGATAAAGTAAAAAAATAAAAGCCAGTGGACAAGGCTTGATAAAAATGGGGGGGTGAGAGGCACAAACCTCCCTCTGCCTGGCACCCTCTGCCCTTGTGCTTCACCCAAAGTGACCAGATTGCTCAAACTTTGGGGCAGCTGAATCCGTAGAGTTCAAGCCAGCACCAGGGATTTTTATTGGTAGTGCTGGGGCAAATTTCCTCAGTTGGTCACTGGTAACACTGGGTTTCTGCATCTGCAGGTGATGCAGTTGCTGGTCAAGGCCGAAAAACATCCGATGGCCCACAGATGTGCTGCTGTGCATTGCTTATAGGAAAAAAATAAAATAGTGGTGAGGTTTTCTTCTTCAACAGCAACCATACATAAACTCCCAATAAAAACAAACTCAGGATTCATTTGAGCCACGTTAAAAGCACCTTTCCCGTTCTGTGAGGATTTCAGGCTATATTTTTATTCCTCCAACACCGCCCGTCTATAACATTAAAACTTGCAGAGCACAGCGTAATAAAGGAGCTCGGATCTGAGAGCTCTGCCAAGAATAACATCAAGTCTTCCGAAGAGTGAGGTTAGATAAAGCCCCAGATACGCGGCGAATTCTTGATTGAAAGAAAACACCAAACATTCCTCCTTGGCTGGCAACAGGTGAATTCACGGGACTGGTTTCCTTGTTCACAGAAGTGGCTTTTATAGCAAATTCAGGGGTTTCCCTGCCGCCCAAGAAAACTCCCTCTTGCAGTATGTTTAAAATGTTATCAGTCTGGAAAAAAAAATAAAAAAATAAAATAACACCGTTTTAAACTGATGGGAACGGAGCCCGCTAGCTCTAAAGTTACCGTCCAGAAGCTGGGCGCTCGGTGCTGTTTGGGGCCTTTGTTCAGGGTAAATCAGCCGTCCAAAATCAGCCCTCCCGCTCGCTGAGATGACCAGGGAGGGTTCCCGCAGCCCGTTTTGGGCACTAATTACCCGGTCAAAGCCCTTGTTAATTACCTGTCGGAGGAGGGAGAGCTCACCTCCCGCCTGAGGCAGCGAGGCCTTGCTGGGGCCGTCCCCCTCCGTGTCCACCATGCTCCCTATGGCCAGGCCGCCACAACAGAAGCGTTTACAGGGATAATTTCTTCCCCATGGGGACATAAATTCTATCTTTTTACCTTCCTTCCTACTCACCCTGATGGTGATTTCATGCACAGGGTAGATGATAAGCTCCAAAAGGTGTTTCACAGACCCTCAAGCCGCAGGTTGGAGAGGGAGGAGGGGGGTGGTCCAGGCCGTGCTGGCACCTCTGTCAAAGTGCAGAAGCCCGTGGGTTGTTTTTTATTGAGGTCTCATATTCACCAAGATGGTTAAAAATCTGAACGGAACCTGCCTGAAGGGGATGGAGATGGGTGAGTGCTGCGGGGACACCAAAAGGGGGATTTATGTCCCAAACAAACATCCAAAAAATGAATGTGATACCCCCAGAGGCCTTTGGTCCTCTTCCTAAATATACCCCGCCCCTCAAAAAAAAAAAAAAAAAAAGGAAAAAAAAAGATATATTTTGGAATATTTGGAATAGATTAATGAAAAAAGTTCTATGATAATGGTGGGGAGTTTTTCCTGGCACAGCAGGGAAGGTGATGGGGGATGAGGGGGCGAGAGGCATCAGCAAACATGCAGGGTGGCTTGTCCCATCTCTGCTCCTCACCCTGGCAGAGAAATAAGCCATCCATGGGCTGTTTCCTGGGGGAAAAAAAAAAGGGGGGGAGGTTTATTTTGTTTTTGTTTTTTTTCTCTTCAAACCACTTGGTGGGGAGGCAGTGTGGATGCTGGGGTGGCCTTTGCCGGCAGCACCCCATCCCTGGCTGGGAGCGGGGGCAAATTCAGTCTGTATGTGGCACTGTGGTATAAGTGACAGCTGTTGGGAAGCCAGGAGGAAGGGAGGGAAATGGAAGAAATGGGGAAGAAAAAGAAAAAAAGAAAATAAAAAAAAGAAAATAAAAAAAAAGCTTAAAATTTTGCAAGATAAAACAATCCACCCGTGGGCAGCAGTAAATAAAATAACAGCAGTGGGGTGATTTGCAGCCGTGTAACGGGGCTTTTGTCTGGGCCGATTTCTCTCTGCCTTGAGGGTTTCTGTGTTCCCTCGCTGCAGGATCCCAATGTTTCCCCCTCTGGCTACAAAGGCTGGGGGGCTGCAGCCCCTCCTCTGGCTGCTCACCCCCAATCTGCACACACACACAGCCCCCCGGCAGCGGGCAGGGCTCCGATGGGGTGCAGGGTACCACAATGTCACCTTGCTCCAGCGTCACTTGGATTTTCCAAAGGGCTGCTCTGGGACTCACCAGGTTTAAAAATATCTTTACTCATCTTTTTAACTCTTTCCCCCCCCCCTCAAGTTTACATTAAGCCTGTTGGGCATTTTTTTTTTCCCTGTAGGAAAGTTGGAGGTATTTATAAGTCTAATTAGAGGCATTTATAAGAGTGATTAGTGTGAAGCATCAGCTGCTGGCAGCTTTCTCTGTGTGTGTGTGTGTGTGTGGTCACACATGGATGCAACACTACGGTTTACAGTTTGTTCCTGTGCCTGAAATATGTGAAATGCCCTTAATTCCCCCAGTGCTGATGGCAGCAGCGGGCACCAACCACCTCCACGCCAGGGCTGAGCACTACGCAGGATGGTAGCCCTTGGTAGTGGCTGCGGGTTGTGCCTACATGATATAGGAGCAAGTGGCTAAGCCAAGAAAAAAGGTTCTATGTGCTGAAAGTTGCTGTTTGACTTCTGTTCCGTCTAAACATGATGAGTATCTTCATCACTTTGAGGGTGGCAGAGCCCTGGCAGTGGCTGCCCAAAGAGGTGATGGAGTCTCCATCTCTGGAGACATTCAAACCTCACCTGGACACGTTCCTGAGTGGACCTGCTCTGGCAGGGGGTTGGACCAGATGATCTCCAGAGGTCCCTTCCAACCCCAGATCATTCTTTGATTCTGTAATTCTGGGGACAGAGACTAACATCATCCCCATCCCTGCCCACCCATGGGCTGCCTTGTAATCTCCCATCTCATGGATAAAATGATGTATTTCTCTCTGGTTTTTGCTGCTGTGCAATAGTCTTTGCATCCTCCCTGCCATGAACATGGGTTTGCCACACAGCTGTCTCTTGGAGGAGAGACAGTTCCCAACAGGAACTGATCTGGGAAGCAAAACTCAAACAGCAACGTTGTGAGGCTTGGTGAGCAGCCATCCCAGAGAGAGGGACCAGTCACGCCACAACCTGGCCACTGAACACTCCCTGGAGGTTTTGCAGAGCTGTGCTCAGCCCCCATAACTGAGCTGTGTCCCTACCAGTGCCACATGCCTTCTTCTCTGGGCCCTGAAAGCCCAGGGGATGAAGCAGAGAGACAGTGGCATCAGGAAGGTGGTGGCATCAGGGAGATGGTGGTAGAGGGGAGGGCGCCTCGTGCAACCAAGGGTGCTTCCAAAAGTCAGCCTAGGAAACCTCCATATTGCCATCCTCACGTCACGTCACACCTGCCAAAAGTGTGGAGCAAGCCCAGAGGTTGCTGTGGGTCCAGTGAGCACCCACTAAGCACCTCATCTCGCTTCAAAGGGCAACCCAAAAACCAGAGCCCCACCACCAGCCTCAGCACTGGGCTCCACTGCTGGCATGGGCAAAACCACACCAGAGAAGATGCTGAGACCTGCGTGGACCTGAGCACTGCCCATCTCTGGGGAGAATGGGGACAAGTGCTGGTGTCCTTGTGTCCCACTTCAACCAGTGCCATCTCCACCAGTGCCTGCTGCCACACGGGAGCAGGGGAGCAGTGCAGGCTGCCTGCAGAAACCCCTCCAGTTACAGGTGCTTAAAACGTCTTGAGGCAACTCCTACAAGCTCAGGTCCTCCTCGACCAGGGATTTATTTTTTCTAATCATCACATAAACAGAATTAAAAGGTCAGTGCTGCCCCCACACGCTTACAGAAGCTTCTGGTCAGAATGGCTTGAGAAAGATCGGGAGATACGCGGGGATACTTCAGTTTGCTCTGTGTAACTGCAGTCTGGTGCCCTGTCACAAAACAAAAAAAAAACAACAAAAAAAACCCCACTCTTCCTTGGTTTCTGCTTTAAATAAAATTAAGAGAAAAATATTCACAGATTTGCCCACAGTTTCACAGTTGTGTTTAAAGCAGTTTCTGCCCGGGCGGTGTGTAGCAGAGTTACACCCGCACATGGGGATAGTTTGCCTTGATTTTGACTTTTTTCCAGGGGGACGCTGATAACCTGGCCGTCCCCAAATCATCTACAGAACAATCTTCTTTTCACGTAGCCCACCTGCGTCCAGCCCACATACCCCAGATAATCCACAGAGGGGTTTTTCTGAGGGCCGACTTTTCCTCCTGTTTTTATATTTTTTTCCCCTCTCTCCTCAGAGGGAAAAACCCAGAAAGTCCCAGAGGAGCAGCAAGGTGAGACAGAAAGCAGAGGAGTTACCATGAACTCACTTTACTCCAGGTAGCGCCCTGTGACCGTGTGAAGCCACCTACAAAACACCAAGCTGTTTTTCTCCCCTGGCTTTTCAGCCACGGGGAGAGACCCCAACATCACTCTGAGGAACAACATTGGGGACATCCCTTTAAAAACTTTGAATAGAAACTGGTTTAAATTTGAATCTAAAAATTAAAAGTGAGCTGGTTTCAGCCTGGAACTGTTTCATGCAACATTTCAGGGGGAAAAACAAACAAACAAACAAATCAATTCCTTTTAAATCTAAATGTTGCTTTTGATCATTTTAAGAGGCAAAAGGTTCAGACGCTGCTTTATTTTCTTACCTCAGACTTGATTTCACTCCAGAATTAGAACAGCCAGAGCCAGACCCTGCAGAGGGGTGGAGGCACTGCCTGGAAGTGCCCTGTGTTTCTGCCCGGCATTGGTCCTGGGCACAAAACCCGGGCACCGTGGCCGATAAACCTGTTTCAAGGAAGGGCTGTTTGCCCAGGACCACCCAACTCCAACAGGTGGGACATGGGCTTGTGCTGCCACCAATTTTTTGTCCACATACAAAATCCCCTCACAGAGCTGCGACAAAACAGAGTAAGAAGCACCGGGCAGGGGCCCTCTTTGCACTAGGAAAACTGTCTCATCTCTTAGAAGGATTTTTTTATATATATATTTCTTTTTTCCCCACACAGGAGGGCCCAGGCTTTAAAACGAAACCTGCAAAACTGCTTTTGCTCATTTCAGGCTGATGGGAGACCTCGTCACTCTCTACAACTACTTGTAAGGACATTGTAGAGGTTGGTGCTGGTCTCCTCTCACAGGGAATTAACGATAGAATGAGAGGGAACGGCTTCAAGCTGCAACAGGGGAGGTTTAGACTGAATATTAGGAAGGAATTTTTCCCAAAAGTGGTCAGGCCCTGGACAGGCTGCTCAGGGAGGGGGTTGAGTCCCCATCTCTGAATGTATGGAAGAGTTGTGAAGACGTGGTGTTGGGGAAAACCTCGTAGAGTGGGGCTGATAGTTGGACTCGATGACCCCAAGGGTCTTTTCCAACTTAATGATTCTGTGATTCTCTGTACGTGTTTTTTTCCAGCCCACGAGGGAAACTTTGCCACAACACATGCTGGAGATCCATTTGGATGCACTCACCGAAACAACCTACTCTTCTTGCCCAGGCTTTGTCCAGTTTTAGACATCCAAAATGCACAACCTCGTGGCTGGAATGCAGGTACCTCTGGGCTTCAGCAGAAAAACAAAACAACTGAAAAGCCAGACCATTGAGTTCAGAGAGTTGCAAGACCAGCAGTGGGGTTATAGAACACATTGACATGTAGGAACAGTGAACATTTTTGATGGGAACGCGGGATCAGGCACCGAAATCCTAACTAGAAAGATACAAACATCACGAAAAGACACAAAAACTAATGCAAAATATTTTATTCTTATCTGATCAGAAATTCCATTTTCAGAAATGCAATCAGTACAAATGTCACGGCTATTTGGTAAACATCTTCCCTCGAATCCTCCGAAAAGTCAACGCAGATTTTAAATACAGTTTTGCAAAGAAAACCATGTAGGAAAAAGAAAAAAAAAAAAAAAAAGAAGAAAAAGCCACAATGCATTTGAGGAAAGTCCTAAAATGAATTGAATAAAAGGACGTGACCTCATGAGAAAAATGCATCTGGCAGAATTGCATTTTTCTGTTTGTTGAACAATCCTCGAAGTTTCCTCGCAGGAAAGCTGGGTGCACACTCTGGGTACCAAACTTCACTATTTGCAATTATCGGGGGGGGTTGCCATTGGATAATAGATGTGAAGTTACTTTGACTTGGTTATAAACAGGCAGTGGGAGCCTGAAATAGGTGTATTAAATACCAGAAGGAAAAGGAGCGAGACGATATAAAACGGATCCTGCTAACCCCGCTCCGCCGAGCAAACCCCTTTTCTTTTCGACTTACTGTTCAGTGTAAGAGCTTCGGGATTAAGTCAGATCTTGGAACCATAATTCCATTTATTTGGAGAGAAAAAACACGCCTTTCACATAACATAAATGTTTTCATTCACAAGGAGATTGTCAAGTCTGAAAGCGTATTAAATTCACGCTCAGAAGAAACTTTGTGTATGGTTTCACACAGAGGGACGGGGTGGATCTCGATGCCCTGGCACCCAGAGCAGTCCCCCATGTCCCCCCAGCCCCGCTCCCCATGTATCCAGAAGCCGGATGAGCAAACACCCATGGATGGGGATGACACACCGGGATCCAACACTGCTGGAGACCCTTGAGATGCCCAAGAGTTGCAGGAATAGCAGGGCCACCAGTGATTCCTGCTGCCACCAGCATCCCGAGAGCCCACCTGGCCCCACGCAGCCCCTTCCCTACCAAAGCCCCTCCTCTTCCCAGTCCCAGTGGGAAAAGAGCTCCTGGAATTTCAATATTGTGGTCCCATCAGGAGGTTGGTGAGGGGCTGACAGCGCTGACACGCGTGGTGTTTGCTCGGGGTGGGAAAGAGCAGCTCCTGAAACAGGCAGCGGGCGTCACACAAACCCGGTGTCACACACACTTAAAGTTTATATTAAGTCATCCACTGCTGAAAATTCCACCTCAAAACACACGTGGCAGCAGCAGGACATGCGTACACACGTGTGTGTGCACACACAGCTTGTGGTTTAATGTTATACAGGTTGATTTTTTCCCTCTCTTGAATTACCTCCTGTAGATAGAAAAGACAGAACAGAACGTAATTCCCCAGTCACAGCATTCTTCATCCAATATCACACAAGTTACCAACTAAGAGGAAAGAAATCACAGCAACCTGTAACCCCTTTTTTACCCTTAAACAACTAATTCTGAGCGTACCTTTTTTTGCTTGTAAGGTTCAGGTCGGAGTTCTGTTACATTTGAAAAATTGCACCAGGAATTCATTTTCCCTGGAAGAAACAGTCAAATCATCCTTCAAGGGTCATTCTTCATAAAACAGCGTCACGTATAGTTCCCTGTAAAGGATTAAAAATAACCTGCTCTGATTAGCTTTTCAGTTCTTACATTTGGTTCAGCTCAGGAGTGCTGCAAAATAAGTCAACAGTTGTCATCCTTTTATAAATTATACACTTTCTAAAAGGAGAGATTTTTATAATAGTTTGGGTTCAGCTAATGGATGAATATCACTGATTCATGCCTTTTTAAAGAAAATGGGGTTGAGTCATTAAATAACCCAAAATAAGTCGTTTTCTGCCCTCAGATTATTAGACCACTTTTCTCAAAATAGCACTGAGGCGTATTTTGCCTCGGTTCAATATGAATCCATCCAGTTCCCCCAATTTCAGTCGGTTGGATGTGAAAATCTCAGGACTTATTCAGCTTTTCCCCCCGTGTCTCAAGTGTACCAAGAGAGTCGGGTTACTCATGTTTACCTCTGTCAAACAACAGCTAAAATACAGCCCTTCCAGCAGAACACCACAAAACACAAAAGCAGCGGCTGATTCCCAGGAAATTCATAAATCATCCTTTTTCTAATGATTCAAGGTATTTTTGTGGAGGCAGATTATTTCCTATTTTTAGCTTTTCCCACTGTCTAGCTGCTCTAATTGCTCCGTGTGCCAGCGCTCTGGCCCGAGGGTTATTTTGCAGCTCTAATTGCAAAGGGAAGGATTACTCGGCTTTGCTGATGCTGGAGATGGGGCCCGACCCCTCGGGAAAGAAATCTCCCTCCCCTCATTTCAGACCTACCCAGCACATTCCCTCCTTTTGCTGCTCTCATCCATAACTTACAACGTTTTCTTTGAGGTGATCGCAGGCAGGCAACTGATGTAGGTTGTTTGCTATCAGGGGAGCAGGTGACTCCAAAAAATGCTCCAATTTTGATAATTACTGTGCAACACGCAACGTGATTTCCCATGAAACGCACAAAGGCCAGTGCTGGAGTTTTCCAGTTGAGAGTTCTCTGCTACAGACCCATCTCCTGCCACACTAAAGGCACAGGGCGATTACCAGAGGTAATCTTTTGCCATTTTCTTTGAGAAGTCATGGACAGACTCCCATGAAATAAGTCTTCCTCCTTGTGGTTCTAGCTGGACATCCTGGGAACAGCAAGTAAGAGCGAGCTCAGCCTCCATGCTGGAGATGGGCACCGACCAGGAGATTTTGATTATGAAGGTGTCTACCTACCCACCAGCCCAGGATCAGGGAAGGAAAAACAAAATATCCAAATTGCTTTGTCCAAAACTCCAAAACTGGAACTCAGAGGGGCAGGTTACCTGAACTTCTCCACCTACACCTTCAGAAGATGAGAAAGCCCTTGTGTGCCCAGATTTAGTCGTCAACACCATTTTGGGAAAATCCACAAGGGCTCTTTGGGGAGTTTTTACCTCTTATTTGTGTGTGTATATGTTGTGGCTGTCCCATCCCTGGAGGGGTTCAAGGCCAGGCTGGATGGGGCTTGGAGCAACCTGCTCTGGTGGGAGGTGTCCCTGCCCAGGGCCGGGGGGTTGGAACTTCATGATCTTTAAGGTCCCTTCCAACTCTGACCATTCTATGATTCTATGATTTTAGAGCATAAGACACAGCACAGTCCCTCCAGGAGGTCAGGAGAGGAGAGAGAATGACGGATCTCCTGCAGGAAAGCAAGAAATCTCCAATCTGAGCCTTGCCTTGCCTACACAAACAGCACTTGCAGCTTGGCCCCAGCCTGGATTTGCTATTTAAGTGGCCCTTGTCCACACAACCGCCCGGAGACAGCCCCGGCACCGGCACAGCCTGGCACCTCGCTGTCGCCTACCCACGAGGGTACAGAGGGTACAGCAGCATCTCTCTGAAAAAGTATTTCATCTCCTTGTGATGACCCACCCTGGAGCACAGAGCTCTGCTCTGTGAGAACCACTGTGCGGGACGGCACTCACCCCGGATCCTGCTCCAGAATGTTCTGCGCGCAGTCGGAGGGTCCGAGGCCGAGAGCCCAAAGCAGCAGGACCTACTGACATCTCAATGCCTGCAACATCTTACTCAGCAACTCCCCTTTAAATTCAGATGCCCATAAGGTGTTTCCAGCACAGGGCAACAGGGAAATATGACAAATATTTACAGGAACTTGTGGGGAAGAAAAAAAAAAATTAAGGATAAACCAGTAGAAATCAAGCCAAATAATTTCTCAGCTATTATTGATTTGAGATCCATTTGGGGTTTTTTGCCTCTTGGGAGATAAAAACTTCTAAATATTCCATCAGCCTCTAACTCAGTACCAATGTTTGGGATACCCCATCCCTCCTGCATGTCTGGGATGTGCCTAGGTCTGCCCCGCAGCCGGCACTCCCCCCGGGATGCTTTGTTTACCCAACACAGGGGCAGATACTTGCACCAGCCCTTCCTTCTTCTCTCCGGGTCCTCTCGCCAGCGTTGGGTGGCCCTTGTGTCCCCTCCCTCCCTGTTCAACCACCCCTCTGTGTTTTGGGTTCAAAGCGAAAGCGTCCCCGGCTGGGGGGAACCTTGGGAGAGTGGGACTGGGGAGAGACGCTGAGGGCACGAGCGCATTATCAGAAAGAATTCGAGTGCTCCCAGCATCCCAGCAGCAAATTAGAAAGTTTTGGCTCCCAAGAATGAGTTGTGTTGTTTGTTCCTGCATTCTGCAGCTGCTCGTCCCTCTCCCTNGGTTTATTACACACAAGCTACTAATGAATGGGAGCCGCTGTTTTACAGTACACCACACTTACAGGACTTATCTCTAGGCCTACCACAGATTTGACTGATCAACAGCAGGGCACCACCATCATAATTCTTCCTAGAAACAGGAGGATAAAAAGGGGTTTGTTGGAGGTTGGCCGTGTCTGCAGAGAATCCTGCCTGCGGGGCCTGCTGATGCCATCGTGAGCTGCGATGGTCTTTGGCCCTAATAAGGTACAGAAACAAAGATAGTTCACTTGTTCAAGAACACTAAAGTGCCCAAGTGACGGAAAAGTGGAGGCACCGGGGCACACATCCAAGTGGGATTAAGGCCACAAGTGCAACGTTACAGGGCCGGCGGGGTGGCAGGGGGAATATCTGCCTCTGAAAAAAGAAAAAAAAAAAGAAAGAAAAAAAACAACAAAAACAAAAAAGAAAAAGAAATCAAAAATCCCACTCAAACATAATTTATAACGTGCCACTCACAGTCAGAGGTGGCTGTCATTAAGAGTTAAATGTTGCATTGTGTTTGACTCATTCTGATAAGAACTCTCTAAGCTGCTTATATGTTATCATAACTCATGAGGAACCGCAGTGGGGAAGAGGGGTAGAGGTTCTCTGGGGTGGGATGGGATGGGATCTGGGCTGGGAAGCAGGAATGTGGGAGCAGAGCTGGACCGATGGCACCTCAGCACCCTCCAAGGACTCTGTGGTGAGTCTCAGAGCCCTTCCAGCTTGCCATGGTCCAGGCTCTCCTTGGACCGACCCAGTTTTTTTTACCTTTATGGACTTCTCCCCCATCAGGGAGGCAGGTAGTGATTGAAAACGGAGCAGGCAACCTCCCTTCTGCTGCACCCAGGCACAACAAGGCTGTCCAGGGAGGTTTGGGTGTTGGTGTTGAAGGAGGAAAAAGTGATGGATGCTGTAGCCAAGCAAGAAGCCCTTCAGTTAATACCCCTCATGGAGATGGGACTGGGAATCCAGCAGAAGAGCTGGAAAGCAGCTTCCCCGGGGACAATATTAAATAGCACTCAGCAATTTTGAAGCAGTGGGACCGTTCGCTCTGGTTTTAGGGAAACCCAGCACCAGATCAGGCCCAATCCTGCTAAACTTTACAGGCTTATTATGGAAAATTTTCCCTGCAATTTTTCCACACAATTTTCCCCTACCTCATTTTTGGTGTAGAGGGAAAAAAACCTGTGTGGAATAAGCAGAATTAACAAAAACAGGTACCTGACCATTCTCACAGGTCTTTCAACAGCAGCACAGCTCACTCAGAGCAAATATCCACTGTACTTCCCGCTGTTGGGAGCATTTCCCTGGTGCAAGTTGCTCAGAAAGCAGGGGTTTGTTTACTCGCTGGGTCACGTTCCCTGCTGGGGCTGCTGGTAACATGGGAGGTTGGTTTTCAACTGGGACTGCTGCTTTTTCAAAGCCTTGAGCATCCTAAGCCCTGGCTACAGCCAAGATCTCACCCACCCAGCCAAGGCTTGAGGGAGCTTGGGCTGAGACGTCCCAGTCTCCCATTCCCGTGTCACTCAGGTCAAGGACCACAACTTCCCTGGGATAGGTGTGGGAGAAACCCTCCAGAACCTGCTCTCTCCACCCCCAAAACAGCCACCCCCTACCTTTGCACAGTTACTGGAATCCCCTTTCCTTGACCTTCCCAACTGCATTTCTTAGTGACATCCTTACTCCGGGGTCCTGCAGTGTCCCCAGCCCTGGGTGGTCTGCCAGGATGAGCCAAAAAAGTGAGGGTATAGGGAGTTGCAAAGGAAATATCATCTGCTAACCACCCCGGGAGGGCAGCGAGCAGCCTCTGCAGGGCTTTGCCCTGAGTGGGAACAAGACAGAGGGTGTTGGAGTATCGATGACAGATGGTCCTCAACAGATTCCATGCCCTCAAAGCCTGGTTCCCCAGCCTGCTCTCAGTGCTCCCCCTCATATCTTCCGAATTTACTCCAGCCAAGGAGAAAGAACTCCCGAACATCTTCCCTGCTTCTCTGAAGCATCATTTTGGTGTGTTATCTGCACCTGGGTAAGATCCATGGGTTCTCCAATTTGTCCACTCTACTTTGGGAACAGGTGAGAGGTGAACATGTGGGAACATGTGTGCGTGTCCCCACAGAGGGGGCATGCCTTTGTCTGGTGTGTGGCCTTAAAATCTGCATGCAAGTTATGGTAAACAAACACATTTTAGCAAATAAAAGTTGTTTTGTGTTTTTTTTTTAAATCAATACAACTGATTCATGGATGTCTGAAGAGGTGTTCTACCCATCTCTGACTTCTGAGTAAAGGCAGGCAGCAGATTCACTCTGCAGATTATAAAGGTTTGAAGAGGAACAGTCAGTCCAGAACTTGCATTTTATAAAACTGAACCTTTTCTAAAACTTACAGTCTGGGTAATAACGAAGATTTCTTTGAGTAAGTATTTCCCTCTGATCTTTGTCACGTGGGGGCTGCAGCATCTTGCCAGTATGCGAGAAAGGGAAAATGTAAACCACAACTTTTCAGCAGAAAACAAAACTCAGTGGTTTATCTTCACCACCTGCAGGGAGTGTAAACAGAGAATGAATAAATAAGTAAATAAATAAATAGGGGGAAAAAAATGTATTTGTTTTAAACATATGTGAACAAAGAGGTTTACACATTTGCAGGATGTCACACTGTTATTGAAACATGATTTTAACCACCTGACATGTTCAATTAAATGCAGAAAACTCTCCAGGCTGTATTTGCATTCTGGAAGAGCAATCACAGCAGAAAGTGTAAGTGCAGCAAATCGTTCTGAAAATAAACTGATAGAAACAGAGAATGATCTCTCCCTGAAAGACTGACTCTGTAGCATTACTTGGGAAGAGCTGCAAGGGTCTTTTTTTCCTCATAAAGCGTACACGCTTTAGAAAGGACAGACTGATGCTTTGGCTGATGTTCCAAGATGAAAGTCTCTTCTAAAAGCAAATTTTCAGTTAAGTCTCTTTTTTCCTCTAGTATCCAGTGAAATTCCTAATGTAGTTCATAGTCTTTATTTAAAAAAAAAAAAAAAATTTAAAACTCCATTAAAAAGCAGCAATAAAGGCTGGAAGAAGAGTGAACCCCTGTTGCAGGCAGTGACACTGCCACTTTAACAGCTTCCCACTGTACTTGGGGTCAGTTGCCAGAGAAGCCTTGTTCAGCCTATTTGGGGGCCCCACGAAACGCTGTGAGCACCACTGAAACGAGCACTTGTCTTTTGTTGGGCTGCGCGCTCGCACCACACAGTGCTGAGCTGATAAACCCACTTTTTCTAGCACAAGCATTTTTCAAACAAAACTACCATGAGACTGATGAGTAATGCCAGCTTGCCAGAAAAAAAAAGAAAACCCACCGGCCCCCCTTCCCATCCCATCCCATCCCCGTCCCCACTGCCGCTGCTGACACCGACAGCTGTAAAATTCACAGATTCACAAAAGGGAGATGAGTTGCGTAAGTGGAAACTACAGGAGCAGCTCACCAGCCAGAGGAGCTGCTTCTGGTAATTTAGAAGCCCCCGTGTCACCACAGGCAAAGCACGAAGGAAAAAAATACCCAAAACTTGCCTCTAAAAGGCTTATCCTATCGATAAATCTGCGGTGGCTAAAAGACAGCAGTGGAGAGAGTTAGGCTTGACAAAATGCAAGTGGCTTGTCATTTGCAGGACATCTTTCAGATGCACCAAGAGCACTTTGCAAAGTTGCTGTTATTATTGTTCTTACTCTACAGACAAAGAGCTGAGGGCTGGAGGGGGTCAGCCACCCGCCATGGGCAGGGCAGGAAGGCAGCGGCAGAACCTCACCCCGTCACCAGATCGCCTGCCTTCATTTCACCAGCTATTTCTAGATGGGGCTTGAAAAAGCTTGGACAAAAGCATCTGGTTCTGGAAGAGTCGTGGGGCAGGTGAGGGGGGAAAGGCATCGTTTGGGGCTGCTGAGAAGAAGGAGGGAAGATGGCAACGTCGGCAGAAGCTGCCAGACCCCCACGCGTTGCTGAGATTGCCAGAAATGGGGTTCCGAAGGGGGCTGAGCTAGAGATAAATCAAAGCAGAAAACAATGGATGGCTGTATGAATAGCCATTTAAAAAGAGAGAAAAAAAAAAATCCTGTCATTAAACCACCGCTATCCTCAAGCTAAATTTTATTTTATACATCCAAAATAATCCGGGCTGCCATTTTGTCTGCTCCTGCCTGAATTCATCCTTGTGATACGGTAACAGATTTTTACTTGATTTTATTTTTTTCATAAAAAGGATTTAACCTGCTGGAAAAGCAACACAGAGAAGCTACATTTCATAAAAAAGTGCCCCCCTGTTCACCAAACAAGAGCTGAACATGAAATGACTGACTAAATACATGGAGTTCCAGGTGCTTTAGCATGTCACCTGCCACAAACTCCCGGTTAATGCAAAACCCAGATGCACAGGCAAGACAGGAAAGAAAAAAAATAAAAGGAAACACATAAATGACTGTTTCGAGACATGTCACCTTGTGCAGGTACCCTCTGCTGTGCGGGAGAGCAGTGACAGCACAAACACAAAACTCCTGCAACCTGAATGTAAGGAAACGTCCTTATAACAGAGGAGACAACAGTGGGCCTATAAATGACAGTCCCGGAGACAAGGAAGGATTAAGAAGCTCCTGAAGAATCAACCTACATCATAACCCTTCCAAAAAGGCTGCTGTAAGGGCTTCCTCTGACTTAGTTCATCCAGAAAAGGGAAAAGCATCGGTATTAGCCCCAGTCCATGCTGGGGGAACCTGCCCCTCTCCAGAGCAAACACAACCTGGGCTGAGGCCTCAATGTTCATTTATTACTTCTCTTTTAGTTTGAAGTGGTGTTCTTGTTGTTTTGCTTGCTTGCACGTGTAATAAAGCCCTTTCATTTAACTGGGCACATATTTAATTTGAAAACATTCTCAAAATACCTTCTACTGCCCCACGGGCCACAGTCTGAGGCGCATTCCTCTGTAAAGCCTCGGAGCTTTCGGGTGAGTAGATGACTCCCAGCCCTCAGATTTTCTTGCAGACTGCTACAAGCTCCTCTCACCATAACTTTTATTGAAGGCTATGATCATTATTAGCATTATTATTTAATGCACTTCCACAGAGCAGCTGCAGCAAACCTGCCAAGACCCCACAGGTTCTGGGTGATCCATGGAGGAGAGGATGGGAACCACCAGGCTTTGGTGATTCTGAGTATTCATCTCTAATGCTGTATTAAACCCCCTCATACATATCACCCTGCTAAAACTAAAAGAGCCTGCACTTCAGGGAATACACCTAGGATTCAAATCAATCCCAGTGAGCACTTCACTGGGCAGAAGGGGATGAGGAAGATGAATAGTCCCCCTGCAGCTCCTGCAAACGTGCACCTCCCGGCACTCACACCCCGGTGTAGAGGGGATGAGCAACTGAGAAAGGTGAGGAGATGCTATAAATGCAAGCCCAGGGCTTGTTTCAAGTGACATTTGTAGATTTGCAGTCGGTTACCAATCCAATAGGATTCACAGAAATCAACTCAACAGGATTTACAGCAAGTCAAAGCTCCTGAGACCCCCTGGTCATCCCCTCTGCTGCTGATTCCTCATCCCCAGCCTGAGGCTTTGGGGAAAGTCTGGGGCAGTTTTGGTCCAAAAGTTCTAATAGGAACAGTTGTACCATCTGTTTTTGAATTGATCCCCCGGCTGTCAGGACTGGCACACCATACACTCACATTACAAAGGATATACAAATATGTTTGCTTCTTTAAAAAAGCTGCTAAAAAATCTGCAGATGTTTTTGGAAATACCGAGGACTCACCTTCCAGCTGCTCACAATCCCTATTTTCAAATGGTTCCTTTTTCTGAAAACCAAGCAAACACAGTGGTCCTCACTGAGCACTAGGAGCTGTGTCTTGCCAAGCTCAGTCACACCAGGCCCTCCCCTAAATCAACACACTTGCTAACGAGAATAAATTGTTTTCAGCATAGTTCTGTTGAAAACCCCCAACACCACCAGCAAACTACAATTAGCATTCAGGGTGGAATTAAGTTGAGTGTGGCCACTGATATCTGCATGTGCAGGGCTGGGCCCTGAATTATTTCAAGGCACAGTTCTGGCCCCCCCACTTCTTCTTCTTTACCAGTAATTAATCTCCTTCCCTTTAAATAATCCAGATTTTGCCAACCCTGTGAGTGGTAGGACCTTGGCCAATGAGCATCCATGGATTTGGGGGGACTTTCTGCAATGCTAGACTCTTGCTGTTGGAACCCATGGGACTCCTCAGTGGTATTTTAGGGTGTAGAGCAGCTCAGACCCTCATCGTGAGCCGTATTTAACAGCCCCCCATCTCCACTCAGCCCCCTTCAACCTCCGGGGAGCTGCTCAACAGGTGAGGGACTGGAAGGAAGGACGTCAGAGCCAGGTTCTCTCCTGCGAGGCAGAAGAAATGTTTGGGCAAGATCCCTGCTGGGATAACTTTGCATAATTATTCAAAGCCCGCGAGCAAATATTAATGCAATTTTCTTCCTTTGGAGCAGTTTTTGAGTCTGAGAGTGTTTTCCACCCCGGAGACTGGGCTTTGCTCCCCGGTGTGGTTGCACTTACTCATCTGATGACCACGGGTTACTCATGGAGCAACGCTCACGGAGCAGAGGTTTCATAGGAGCAGGAATAAAACACAAGAGCAAATCCATTTGCTCGGAAGGGCAAATTTCTGGATTTGATGACAAAATCAGACCCCTGCAGCAGCCTCTCTCTCTCCCCTACGTGGTTTTTGCTTAAAATCTTTCAGGAAAAAAATATCATATTTTCTATAAATACCATCTGAGCATGACCACAATTTTCTGCTGCAAAAAACACGTAACCACATTTGTGGCTTGTCTATTTGTTTTGCAAATCAGCAAAGGAACTCGCCTGTGAAACTCTCACATTCCTCACTATTCCTAGTTTAAAACTTAATTTCCTAGTTTAAAAATAAAATCACACTGAAGGAGAGCCTTTTGAATCTAAAAAGAATCCATGTATTAGGGAGGTTACTTCCTAAAGTAAACAACCTGCTTTAATTAGGGTTTTATGATATTAAGGGGAAAAACACGCTTCACAAGCATCTAGTTTAACACGTCAGTCACCTTCATTTATAAGTTCAAAATCCAGGGGCAGATAAAATATTAATGTGGTTTGGAAGATATAAAGTGCCATTTTTTTCATATATTAACGCACTGAAACACTTGGTACCATGTCGTTAGGGAAGAAAAGAATTGTTGCCAGAAGAGTTTATTTAAGGAACGGTTGCGGCTAATAAAAACTTCCCACTAACGAGGATTTTTAAAATGGATTTTTAATATGCTTTTAATGACCCCCACTCCTCATACCTACCTCCTCGCTTCCCAAACTGTTTGTACTGTCCCCAATAACACTCAGTGGAAAGCTGTCGTTCCTGGCTAAATCCTTACTTAGGTTGGATGCTATGCCTCCGTTAGACAGGGTCACGGGGTCACCATCGATTTTGGAGGCCACCTGGAGAGTCCAGGCCGTGAACTGACTCAAAAAATTTATATCAGAGCTGGAATGGTCCACCTCCCAGGGCTCCGCCTGCGCTAACGCCCCAGCCGCAGGATGGAGCCTGCCAGGCCCAGCTCAGGGAGAGGCCAGAGTTGTTGACCCCGTTAGCTGACCTCTTCAAACTTCAGGAGAATTTTTCTGGCAGTTACCACGGTGACTGGGCACTCCAAGCTTATCCTTCTTACTGAAAAAAAAAAAAAAAAAAAAGAGCGAGAAAAAAAAAAATAAGGAAAAAAAAACGTTAAAACCTACCTTGTAGAGATGTCTGTCAAATACATAAATGTTTTAATTGTTTCCCTCTCTCCTCGGGCTGCTCTGGCTCTAACTGGTACATCCGAAGCAGTTTGGCTAAAAACATTCTGACTTCTGAAAAAAGTACGGTTCAGAGGGTTTAAGGAGTAGCGTTTCTCATATCTGCCTGCGATCACAAATGACACCGTAAGAGGTTTATTGGGAAATAATATTTAGTTGTCTTTCTGTACCTGTCTCCAAATCACTACCATTCCTTATCAAATTGGGAACAAAGTGAGGAAAGGCTCAGGGAAGGGTTCTCTGGCTTTTTTTTCCCCTTTTAAATACTAACTGCTGGGTGAAAAGTATGTGGCAATAGGTTGCTTGGGTCTCTTCAGAAGAGCCAGCACAACCCATCCGATGCTCCGGGAGGGATCATTTAAGAGAAGGGGAGGAAAAAAGAGAAAAAAAGGGAAAAAAAAAAGTTGTCAGACTGATAGTGCTGGTTTTTTGAACGCTAATCATTTCACATACAAAATTTTCACAGGTAAGCAAGGTTTTCTGTTGCTGACAGAAAAGGCTTGAAACACACGAAGGGCTCAGAGAGGGCGCTGGGCAAACAAGAAAACAAAGCGCGCTCTTCGTTTACTGAAACAACAGGAGAAAACCCCGCGCCTCTTCATTTCAGAGTAATCACATATGACAGAGGAAGCTCTCATGTAAATTTTCCTCCTGCTCCTAGACTTGAAATAGCATCTTGCAGAAGGGAGTTTTGCAGCAGAGAGCCCTGCCTTAGAGCTGGGAAAAGTCCTACTTAAAGGCTCCTGATGGCAAACTTTCAATCAGAATTCCCCGCTCGTTATGCACCACTCATTCCTGGAGCACAGCTAAACACAGGCTTGAGGACTGAAAAGTTTCATGTCTTTTTTTTTTTTGTCTCACACATGGTTTTCCCGAAGCATCTTCTGTTCTTTGAGGAGTTAAAATATGAATATTCAAGCTCCTGCTCCGGGCTCCTCCCGGGCTTCTCCACCAGCAGAGGGGACGGGGCTGCCTCGCACAGGGGGAGATCCCACAGATCCTGTGGGTGAACAGATAAAGCAGGAGGTCAGAGTGTGAAAAGCAAGAAAGTACACAGCCCATCTTTTGTCCCCGATTTATTTTTCATTTCTGCTGGGGGGGGTGGTGAGAAAAAGGCAGGGCAGGCTATCTGTATGAACCAACACTGAAAAAAGTGGATGTAGGCACAGCAAAGGACTTTTTCTCCTTTCCAAAATGGTTCAATTGCTTTGAAATATCACATGCCCTGATGCTAAATAGATGCAGAGACACAGGATAATGTTATTTAGCAATTTCAAATTAAGCAAGAAAACAATTTAAATTAAAAACACTTAAAGATTGTCTTCCCATTACTGGGGACGTGCTAGAAAAAGGCTAAGCCTCTCATTAAGAGATGAATTTTTTCATTTGTGTTTTTATCATAGCTATACAAGATGGGTCTTACGTTTTCTCTTTTCTTTTTTTTTTCCCCCCTGGGTGAAATAATGTAAATCCAAACAATCAGGTGAGTGATGAAGAAGCCAGCAGGAAGAAAAGGCAGGTTTGTTGCATTTTATTTTGATTTTTGCCTCCTTTCCGAGCAGGGCTGTAGGCAGGAGCACACGCCTTTCAATTAGATAGCCTGATTTATGAAGTCATGCCCGGAGCTCGCCAGGTTGTTGACTCAGATGGGGGCTGTGATGCCAGCACATTCCCTGGTGACAAACACTGCCTGTCCTTCCCTCCCCGCAGCCAGACCAGGCACCCCTGGCAGCTCCAGTGAAAGGACCTTGAGGTTGGCAGAGCGGCCGGGCAGGAAATGAGGTCCTCTCCGGTTTGGGACGGAGATGACTGGAGTTACAGAAAAGCTGGGGGGAAAAAAAAAAAAGCAAGATCAGCATCTCCCTGAGTCACAGACTTTGAGTTCTGGGGGGGGGACGGGGGGACACCCCGCAGTTCCCAGCCCTCCTGCCTCCCACCGACTTCCCACTGCACACCCCTCGGGAGAAGGGAAAGGGGGGAATTTCACGTGGGAGAGGGGAAGCAACAGTGCTTGCTGGGCTGCTGCCTCCCTCCCCACCCTCCCCACAGCCCCCCAGTGCCTGAGGGAAGGCCTTTTTCCCTTAGCCCAGTGAGGTTTTTTGGCACATTGGGTGGTGTTTTTCCAATGATATTCCAACAAGGCATTTCTGTCTGCCTATGGCTTTTTTGGATCTTTTGTGTGGCCTCCCCTCCTCTAGGAATTTCACTTTTAAATCTCCAGAAAGCAGGGAATCTTCAAGACCCAGTGGGAAGCTGTATGCTATGTTTGTCTCCTGGCACGGATCGCTGCAGACCGCAGAGCATCCCTGCCTTCTAGGTGCTGCAGCAATCCAGACACCTGGGCCTGAAACAGGGGAAACCACCCCCCGGTCCCACAGATTCCCAGGGAAAAGGTTCGGAACTATTGCTGCATTGATGGAGAAGGTCTCCTTGACACTCTCTGTGTAACACTTTCAGTCTGAATTCCCTCAATGCAACAGAAACAATAATATTTAGACCATTTGGGGGCTGAGATTATTGCTCTAATAAATTGGGTTTTTATTGGTTCATTGTGGCAAATAAGCCCCCGATTGATTTATTTTTTTTTTCTCCCTAATCAGCATGGAGAATGCATTCCGCTGTAATTAAATTCCATGTAACTGGGCACTCTGTGTTCGCCTGTCTCTTCTCTCACAGTGGGGTGAGATACAGTACCTCAAACGCTGTACTGTACACCACAGGCACCCAGCCAGCCCGGGCTTACAGATGAGTGTGGCCAGGGCACGTATGGAGGAGCCACAGAAAAGTTAGGAGAGGAGGAAGATGGCCAGGGAGGAGGTCTTGTCTCCCCAGGAAGGTTTGAGGTGCACGCACACACCCCTCTCTGAAAAGATGCGCTCCCCCTGGCAGGTCCTCGCTGCTCCTCTCCCCTCCCAGGCCCTGCGACCTCCAAATCCCTCACATCCCCCGGGCACCCCCTGCATCCCCCACATCCCCTGCATCCCTGCATCCCCCACATCCCTGCGTCCCCCGCATCCCTCGCATGCCCTGCATCCCTGCATCCACTGCACTCCCCGCATCCCCCGCATGCCCTGCATCCCTGCATCCCCCGCATCCCCTGGGCGGGCGGGCTCTCGGCCGGGCTGCCAGGCGGGCAGTTTTGAAGAGTCGATCTTCATAATACAAATCCCCCGGCTTCGCCTCCC
>VXBW01006205.1:0-66651 GCA_013400375.1 Thinocorus orbignyianus
TATAGAAGGAATAGTGTCCTGCACATGGATCAGGTACATACAGAGATCAAAGGTGACACATATAGTTGAAATGACCAAATACTTCATGCTCTTGGAAAAAAGTATAGAATTAAATCAGGCATCACTTCTGAATTATTCCAGACGTCCACCTCTTGCATTTTTTGGGTTCAGACCCAAATGAAAGACTCTCATGGGAAGACTCTGGTTCTCCCACTGTCACCAGGTCATTTCTGGAGCCAGTGGCTCTATCGTTTTGAACTTTCAGAAAGCGTGTGAACCTCTCAACTTCTCACATTTCTCAGACTCACTTGAGTTCTAACTGAAGTATGTTTCCCGAAGTCATAAATAGGATTTGAACCAAAACCCCCTTGGGTTTGCAAAAAATCCTAAACTCAGGCTATAGTCCTATAAGCAATTAAATGTGTGTGAATCAGTATGTTTAAATTATTTCCTTGAATATCTGAATGACCATAAGCATGCACAGAACATGCTTGTGATCAGATCAGATGAAAGATCAGGAGTAAAATTTGCTAAGAATTTTTGCAATGTTTTTGTGAGTAAAAATATTTGCACATTTGTTCTTTCTTCAGGTCACCCCTTTCCTCTAGGCTTTCATCCTTAATCATGCTGCCTTGTAACAGTCAGCTTTCTTGTATTCAATTACTTGTTTCCTGTTTATTTTTCTTTGAGAAATTATCTCAGTTCTGTGCGGTCAGTTTCTTTTAGAAGAACTGTATCACTTTTCTGCTTATTATCAGTTTTTAATTGTTAGTGAAAGTATGGGTGGTTCCATCCTGTGTTCCAAAAGAGGCAGAAAATACAGTATTCAACTCACTGTTCCCATAGACTGATAAGGGGTGAGCTTGTTTGGTGGAGTTCTGCAGTGATCAAAATATTTCTGATGGACTGCTTTTCTGCTCGGGGGTGTTCTGCTGTTCCTCTGAAATAAGTTTTCCTGATCAATATAACATCTTATTTAGGGGAAAAAAACCCCACCAACGCTCAGCTATATAAAAAGATTATTTTTTTTTCTTTGTGTAATGAAATGGCTTTATCTTCACACTTTTATAACAATTTCTGTGTTGTGTAAAATAAAGGAAAAATGAGAACAGAACAAAGCAAGTATTTCAATTAACCTGAAGAACTTTTTTTTTTTTACATTATTCTTCATATATTTTCTTTGTTCCAATTCAGAATGAAAACAAATTCCTGAGCAGAATTTTATATTTGGAATTAATTCATATGCATGAAGACCTAATGGTCATACCAGAACTTCAGAAAGGACATTCAGGACAGTACAATATTGTTTCAGGACATACTTTCTCAAAGTTCATATAAACAGTTTTGAGGTGCCATTTTTTTATAACTATGTAAAAGAGTTGGCTGAAAACAAGAAGTTCTGGCATATATATATATATATTTAACTAGACTGGTAATTTATGAATTGAGAATTTCACATATAGCAATCAGCATTAGGATAATTAGATATCTCTGTTGTAATTTTTAACTGAAAATTTCCACATTACAGATTTTCTGACTTGTTTGTTTTAGCTGGACCAGCACAAAGCATGGCCATTGAAGAACTGAGTGCCTGAATGATGAGGAGTGGTTCCAGAGCCCTGGCAGAGGCTGCCCAGGGAGGGTGTGGAGTCCCCTTCTCTGGAGACCTTCAAGCCCCACCTGGATGCAGTCCTGAGGGATGTGCTCTGGGCAATCCTGCTTTAGCAGGGGAGTTGGACTGGATGATCTCTACAGGCCCCTTCTAATTCCATGATTTAGGAAGTCATATTACCTGTGGACAAGGCAAAGGACTTGGTTTTGATACAACTGTCGGCCCTTGTTCTGAAAAGGAGGAAAGATAGCACTGCCTGTGTGAAGAAGTCTCAGCTGACAGTAACAATTGACTTTGCACAGCAGAGCGTAAAATCTCAGACTCACATGGCATTGCCTACTGAAAACTTATTTCCTTCCTCAAAAAGTGAGGATGAGATATTAATAATATTCACAGGCTTTGGTAGGAAGTGGTTTGGTGTCAAACTCTGGAGGATTTAAATGTTAGAAGTTGTTTGTAATGTCCAAATACTGGGATTGAACTGATGTTTGTACAATGCTTTGCTCTCTTTCAACAGAAGCTGTTGTAAAAGTCCTCTGCACCTCAGCAAGATGTGTAACACTCCTGAAATAAGTGTATGATACAGTATAATTCTGAAATATCTTTCCAAAAAGCAGGCTGAGAACTACTATGGTGGGTAACTGAGCAGAACATTAGCTTTTTTAAGATCAGAACATAGGCCAAAAATTATTATTCATTCTGTATAAAAAGTGTTGCTCATACACACATGGACAAAAAAAGAGCAAGAAGCAAAACAAAGTGAACTGGAAAGCACATTGTTTTTCCTTATTGCTTCTTGGGCTTCGCCTGACAAAGGGAGCGTTGAACAGCCAACAAAAGGCTCTGTCCTGCACTTCCCTTCCCATTTGCCTGGCTCCCTCCAAACTTCTGGGAATTAAAGCACCGCACTTGTGGTTCCCTTCTTTAAATCAAAATGAGGAAAGACCAAAGACAGGGTGAACCCTGCTGGTTTCAGTTTGATAACAGTTCCTGAACAGGCTGGCCCCTTTTCTTAGTCGTGCATTTCCACCAGGACTGTGTGAACCTGGTAATATTACAAGAGTCGTCTTGAGCTGAGAACTTTGTTTCCCAGAAGGGATCCTTAAAAAGGGTGTGGTGCCTTTTTCTTATTGTTTCCATATGTGTCCACAGAAGCTAATTTATTAGGTGGGTTAGGAATGAAATAATAGTCTACATGAATCCTTGATACATCAGTTCCACTGCAGACCAGCGAGCATGTAATCTGACCTGCTACGTATCCAAAAAGTCTAGCTCTTCATAGTACCTAATCATCTCACAAAACCTCCAGGCCTGAGGGTGGATGAGGTTTCATCAGGAGAGTATAGCATGACCAGAGTGATCATAAAGTAGAAAAACTGCTCTGCCCTGGGAACGCCCCACCTGGAGCACTGGGTCCAGTTCTGGGCTCCCCAGTTCAGGAAGGACAGGGAACTGCTGGAGAGGGGACAGCAGAGGGCTGCAAAGCTGACTAGGGGACTAGAACATCTCTCTTACGAAGAAGGCTGAGCAACTTGAGTCTTCTTTGTCTGGAGAAGAGAAGGTTGAGAGGGGATCTAATCAATGCCTAAAAGTACTTAAAGGGTGGGTGTCAGGAGGATGGCAGCCAGTCTTTTCTCAGTGGTGCCCAGGGACAGGATGAGAGGTACCAGGCCCAGGCACAAACATAAGAAGTTCCATCTAAACATGAGGAGGAACTTCTTTCCTTTGAGGGTGGCAGAGCCCTGGAACAGGCTGCCCAGAGAGGTGGTGGAGTCTCCATGTCTGGAGACATTCAAAACCCACCTGGACACGTTCCTGTGCAACCTGCCCTGGGTGGACCTGCTTTGGCGGGGAATTAGACTAGATGATCTCCAGAGGTCCCTTCCAACCCCGTATCATTCTGTGATCAGCTTTTATTAAATGAGGAAAGTTGGCAACTTCAGGAAAAAAAGGCACAAACACTTCAGAATTAATTGCAGCTGGCCATCAAGATGGAAAAGAAGCGAGAATAGATCTCTGTGATTTACAACAGCTTGTCAGAAGAGGAGAATGAGATTGATGAATCAGAAAGAATCATGCTATGGAAATTAATCAGTTTTCAATAAAGCTGAGAGAATGAGGTAAAAGTTTTAAAACGGAGACAGTGAGACAGCTCAGTGGTATATTTTTCATGTTTCCCTCTTCACTATACAGTTGGGGTACAATGCCTATGGTTCTTGCCCTATGCTATCTACATTTGTTGAGTGATCCTGTAATCTGGTAATAAAATGTTTCATCAACAAATATTTTGATGGTAATAAAACATGCAAATGACAGGAATTAGGCTTATAGGCTCAGAAATCTTAACTGCAGGTTCACCGAGTTGGAGATTTAGGAGCTTTTAGTACTAATTTGCTCTCAGTAAGGTGGATGGCAGCACAGAGCCCTCCTGACATGAAATCAGCTCTAATTCATTAGCTTCAACCTGAGTTTTGATGTGAGCATCTGGGGTCGTTCAGAACAAAGCCCGGGTAAGAAGTACAAGTATGTTGTGTGAAGGAGAACCAGATTCTTGAATAAGTTCCTCTAGCCTTGGTGGGTCCGTTTTCTGTAGATATATTTAGGAGACAATGAACAAAAGGTCACTCAACCCAGAAATACGTTCTTATTAGTAAAGAACTGAGTACTTTTCATTCAGTGGCTTGATGCAAGCAATGAATGGGAAACAAAATGTTTTGGTCCTGGTCATGGAGGAGACGTGGTGGTATGACATGGTGGTGGCAGTTCCTTTCAACTACTAAATGCATTAACCTATGATATTTATAGCAATGTGTTCTTAAAAATCAATTATTTTTAAATGATTGTGGGTATCAAGCAGGAAATACCACTTGAGCTCAGCTGCTGTGTGACTTGGTTTAAATCAGCTGGCAGTTTTCCCTGAGCAAAAACTTACAGTCTTTGAAGGGTCACAAATTAATGAGTGAGGCTGTCCTCCTGGCGGGTATTTTGAGGCTCTGACATATCCTTCTGTGCATCTGTGTGTATGTTTTGCTCAAGATCAGGCTGTAAAGGCCCTGGGAAAAAGCCAGTCAGACTGTTGCAAAAGTCACAGCTTCTCATCTGAACTTTTCAGTATTTCACTTAGTATTTTAGATTGCAATTTGTGATGCTAGCTGAGGAGCTCCACTTCAAGATGTTCAGCAATTGGGAAGGAGACCCTCCTGAGTATACTGGGCACTTGCTTCAAAGGATATGCTTTCTGGTGTTTTGTGGTGAAAGTTTGACCCTTAACGTTTTTTAAGAAGGCAAAAAGCCAGGGTGTCTAGTTCTCATATTTTTGTTTTGCTTTTATTTTGCACAAGGGGTTTTTTTTGGCTTTTTTTTTTCCCACAGACCTGCCTGTGGTTGTAGGACTCATGGTGTCGATTCCTTTTTTTAGCCATGGCACATATTTTAGAAAAAAAAAAAAAGCCCCAAATTAATTTTAAAATGATGGACAATACAGAACAGACCATGGTAGATTGCTCTCCTAGTTAATTACACTCTTGGCAAAAAAGAAAGAAAAATACTGGACTTGTCAAGCTTCCAGCCACATGGCTTTTGTCAGTGCTTGGCTGCAGTGCTTCATGCTGTTGAATTTATGCTCCCTTTGCTGGATCATGCTGTTCCTCAATATGCTCTGCGTGTTCACTCAAAGATGCAGCTTTCCTTAACCTGCAAGCATTCTTGTCTCTCTTCAGATCCGCTTTCAGTTAATCAACGTGATTTTGCAGTACTAATTAGTTCTTTTTTTAGAGGTGATAAAGGGATCAGAAGCTCTCTGTTCCTACTCAGCATTTTCCTCCTGTGTATCAAATATCACATTTTGCTTTTTTGCAGTATTACCACGCTGGGAACTCATATTCAGATAATCAGTAATCATAGCCTCAAAATATCTTAACTGATTAACTGCTTCTATTCAATTAATTGCTGCTAACAGAGTCCTTTTAAGCACAAATTTCCTTTGTTATTCCTCTGCATATAGAACATTTCTTGTAGCCATTTTTAAAAAATACCAAACAACTTTTTTCTCACCAGAATCCATTAGGAACAGGTAACTGTGGATCACAGATTGTCCACACACTTACCTAGATTAGGTTTTCTATTTTTTTACATCCTTATATTACTTTCTTCCGGACCTCTTGAACTTCCTTGATGATCAAGATGTACTGAAAATCAACTACTGTCATTCAGAGAACTCATTATCATTTTTAAGCTCGTAGATGCAAGGTACTTGGGCTTTTTAATTGAAGAAAGACTACTTTAAGCAGTCATGTAAAATTAGGAACTGTTGGAATAGAAGCATTTCAATGTCATTGTCTGCTATGACTGGATCACAGAAGACTGATTTTGTGTTCTCCTCTAAACTTCTCTTTAATGTAATTCTTAATTCTGCCACTTCAATTCAGTAATACACCAATAATTCCTCAGTTTTTCTGAATATACTCAGACAGGCTTAAGTTTCCTAACTAGCAGGGTCTACTTCTCACTTGCAGGCTATTTGTGTAACTAACCAAATTATAACAAATAGCTATTTATCATTCACATTTTAATCTTTGAACTCTCTCTGCTGAGTGTTACGGTTCTGAGCTGTTCCCTGCTGTGTGCAGCCAGCCCTTTGAAAGCCTGAAACATGTTTAAATCCACATTTGCATATACAGTTCATATATACTACTTTGTACTTTATTCTGTTTGTAATAATAAATCAGGGCAAGTTGTTAAAATATAGGAATGTGTAATTTGTGGAGGCAGATTAAACCAGTTTGTCCCATCAGTTAATCCCCTGCATCTGACCACTTTTCAAAGTAAACCTAACCACTGACCACCTCCTCCACGAATCACTTCAGCATGAACTTGTCTGAGTACTGACACAGCTTTAAAATTTCAAGAGAGTGAAATTAATGGTACAACTGACATTTTAAAATGTACGTCGTGTATCTCACTGAGCAAGGGCTCAAGGCAGCTGTGCAGCGGCATGCTTGCTGATCAACACTGAAACAGAGCTTGCCAAAATGGAAATAAATAAAAAGCCAACACAAACCAAACCAATGAGGAAAGTTGGGAACATATAAGATGTCGTGTCTGGCAGCAATAGTCAGGCTACTCTTACAACAACAGACATGATGATGACAGAGAGCAAATTTACTGGTAACATACAGAGCCTTATTGGATGAAGATAGTATATGATGTTCTATCAGCACCACGAGGTGATATGAGGCATTTTGTTTTTAAAATCTTTCACCATTGAGGAATCATTCCATGGGAAGGTGAAGAGAGAAAATGTCAAATTGATATCCTGTCTTGGGTGGCAAAACTTCTTGCTGTATTTCCAGGAGTCAGGGAGCTGAATTTTCTCCAGACTTTTAAACCCATTTCAACAGGTTTATTTGACTCCTATGATGACTTCCTACAGCCTTTGTATTTAGAGTGGCAATGATTGTCGAGGTTTGTTTTTGTTATCTGTGTAACTAGAAGTTGTGCTGAAAGTCTTTGAGGAAAGTTGCATTGTTTATATTGTGACAAATCCTATTTCAATTAATTCTGAGTGCATTTCAGTTATCTGCCAAAATTGTCAGTTCAGACTTCACAGTCTGCTCAACGCTAGCAGGAGTCATGTTGACACTGTTTCCTGAAGTCATTTCATGTCTACTTCTTACCTCCAAGAAATGAAGTTTCATTTAAAAGATAAATGTTGACCTGAGACAGGCCTGGGTAAAGTTGTGGTTTTTTTTTTTCCAATTGGAACTGCTGATCTGTTGAACTTGATTTCCTGTAGGAAAAGGTTAGTTTCAACAATGTTTTGTTTAATGTTCAAATACAGGGAAAGGCCATGCAGATAACTTTAAACTGAGGTTTTGTTTTAAACATTCTAATTGATTTTTAATGTTTATGTTTGCAAAATAGAAACACATCAAAACAATTAAGAGATATTTCACTAGGGTTTCTGCTGAGATTTTGGTTTCCCATTCTGAATTAGGACAGGAAGATTTTCACTTTCCTATGGAACAGAAAAAGGGTTTTTCTTCCCCCATTCTAGTCTAATGCAATCACTGAAGATTGGAGAGATTGTTTGATGAAGCATAATAAAAGGAATAATTTTATATTGTCATAGCAATGATTAAGTGGAGATCTAGAAACTAGGATAGTAAGAAGGATAAAAGCACAAATAAATGTCTGAAGGTACTTGAAGGAATTAATAGCAGTGGGATGGCATTGATAAACTAGATGATCGAACTAATTTTTCAGTGTTTCTTGTGGTGAGATTTATTAACTTCTCAACAGTTTCACATGAAGTCTCTTGTCTATCAATGATCAAAGACAGTGATATAATAGGACTTCCACGTCCCCAATCTGTTGACTATATTTTCCTAGCTCTTTCTCAGCTGCTTTTGTCTTTCTGAGCACTCTTGAAATGTACCTGACCTTTCAAGGTTGCTACGATGTTCTTTTCAAATCTAATATGTTTCATTTCACACTTCAGGACCGGCGTGTCATGCATCGCCTTGCTGACATTGCAGTAACCCAATGTACTTGGAAAATCTTCAGAGCCTTTGGAAATTGCTGATTCTGATGTGTCTGCTGAACGGTTAAGAAATTCTGGTAAGGAAATGAACAGAAATGATAGATAGTTGGCATTTCCAGCTGAAACTACTTTATTTTGGAAAATGAATTTAATTGGCCTGAAACTGTTAGGAGAAATGTGCAAAGTAGTTCACTTGAAAAAACCTCTCCCATTGGAATGGTCAGTGAGGATGTGGAAAAAAGAGGTTTGCTGCTCTCGGCGTCAGGTGGAGGGAGACTGAGATGCAATCTTTTACAATTCCAGGGAATGCTTCAGCCACCTGAATGGTCCTTATTCATGTCAGATTTCTGAAAAAGATGGTATGTATGTATAGACAGCTGTACTCACAAGTGAATGCAGAGGTCAGACTTCAAATCTGTGTGCAGTGTCAACGAAAGTCATAATTTTCAACAGCTCTGCCTGAAAGTACCAAGGCATCAGGTATTCTGGCAAGTGCAGCACAGAAACGTGAAAATGAAGGTAAATTTACTTGGGAGAAACTTCTGCCTCTTGGAAAGAGCTTTCTTCTATATCTCTTAATTCCTTACTTCTGGCCGGTGCAGGGAAATAATAATAGCAATAATACAAGTCATGAGGATAGAGTCTGCATGGGACAGTCAAGTTCAACATGGGTATTGCACTAGATAGAACACTTCTTAGCTTCTTGTTGGTCCATTTGAAAAATTTCAGGTAGATATTCCACAGGCTCTTTCCTGTGCCTGCTCCATAGGAATACAGCCCTTGAACTGCTGAATCAAACCAGTAATCATTGTACATAGTGCATTCCATCTGACTGTGCAAACAGGCAGAGTGCCTCAGCAGTTGGCAGAAATAGGCTGTAAATTTCTGCAAAATTACTGTATAATTTTTTAAAATAGCCTTGAGGGTTGAATTTTCAAAGGGTGTTGGGTGTGTGTTCCATTTAAATACTCCTCAAAATCTGATTAGACGCTTGTTGGGCACTTCTTTACATGAGCCATTTAAATGAATTTTGAAAATCTGCTCATGAATAGTTTTGAAACTTGTAAGAGCTTGGAAAATAGAAGTGATGTCTAAGTTTTGTGGTGAAATTTAGGTGTTTTATCAGATTTTCAAAAGCATACGTACGTCTGGATAGGCTCTGGAAATATATAATCTAGGTTGCTAAATTCTGTATGGTAATGGGACTACAGTCTTTAGGGTGTTTGCTACTTTACATCCTTCCCAATACTCTGAAAAGAATCCAAGCTAAACTAACTCTAGATGTTCTCATCCATAAGAATGCACACATTTTAATTTAAATTAAGACTAAGCGGTTTTGGGTAGTATTTGTACAGAAACATTTAACTTAAGAAGTTTTATGAGTATCTCGTGTTAGAACACATATAGTAATTCTGTAACAATAAAATGCATTTATATGTACACATGAAAATATAGAATAATTGACAAAATGTAACATTAACATTAAAATAATTGCATATCAGAGATCTAACAGCAACTTTGTCTTTAAGAGTTATTTCCTTCACTAAATGACCAATGAACTAATAATGTTAACTAGTGACTTAATTACAGAACAAAGGTAGGTACAACGCCATGAACAAAGCACGGAAATTGGATAAATAAAAGCATAATCGTGCACACAAACATTTGGGTACGTGAAGATTTGACCACATTGGTCACAAGATCAAATTGACTTTATCTCGACATGAACAAAAGATATTTTACTTGGAATTGTTATTGAAGACATGAAGGATTAGATCCCATTGTCTCTATTTGCTTTATTTTCATGTTTTCAATTTTGAGCCTAGCAGGATGTTTACACAACTTGCTCATCTTTATGGTATCTATTTGGAAATCTGTGATTACAAAATAAATAAATACAAGTCAGTCATCATTCTATCTGGAAAAGCATGAGACTCGGCATATATAGGAAAACCACAATCAGAACAGCTGTGTTAATGCAAGTTCTGACCCTCAATGACCAGTGAGCCCCTCTTTTCTTTCAAAATAACTCCTCAGAACCTGTGTTTGAATGTACTGCATACATTCAAAAAATAGCCACTTGTTACTTTTTCTGCCTCACTAATAATTTATTTGGAACAGGGCACTGATGTCAGTTTCCAGATGTTTTCTCCAAGTCAAAATTTCCAATCAGCTGAAGATTTGGATATTTGCATAAGGCTTTGACTGTTCCCAGCATCCTTTTGATCTCTGTCATATGCTGGGCCCTAAATCTGCACCGGTTGCATGACTTTGTCTGTCTCTTCCCAGAGAGAGTGTGGATCACCCACAAAATGACCTTGATTGACTCCCCTCTCTCCTGGAGCTTTGAATGGGTCTGACTGGGTCTGAACGTGGCCAGTGTTCAGCACTGACAAATCCTGCAGCCCTGCTGACATCTCATCTGTCCGAGCAATGGTATTTTGGCTTTGTTTCTTGAGTTTCAGTCTTGGATTGATAAGGGTCCACAAGAAAATATTTGTCATTCTTTATCTTTCCATATCTCAGACACTTGGCTGGATGTGGTGCTTATCCCCAGCCAAGCTGCTGTCATGCTTGCCCTGAAGGTCCTTCTGTTCTCCATTGATGTTGGCTCCTCTTGCTCCTTCTCTTATGAGCATCCTCCACCTCTACATCACCATGTGGACATAGATTGACAGGAACATTGTGGAATTCAACAGGGACAGACGCTAAGTCCTACCACTGGCATGCATGAACCTCTTGCAATGCCACAGGCTGGAGACTGGCTCCTCTTCTCCCACAGGGGACCTTTCTGTCCACCAAGCCCAGGCATTCCTGAGCACAGGATTCCCACAGCCAGGGAAGGCTTATAAACAGAATTCTCTCTTCATCCACTGTGTGCTACAGTCTGCTCCCCTTTTTCAACTCAGTGGGTAGGGAACTGCTTGAAAAAAAGCACCTTTTGCATCGAACCAAATCCTTGTTTTGCAACAGCACTAAAAGATCTACAATTTATTCCACAGTCTTGATAAATATTTGTATAGAGCTTAAATGCTGGAGCTGTTATTTTCTCTATTGTTGAGTTGTATAAGCTACACACGTAGTTTCCAAGGCTCCGCTTGTGGAGCTTTTCCACCTCAATGGTTTTATTTGATAAGTCTCCAGATCCCACTGGATCCCTCGGTCCCCATGCCAAGTAAGGCCATATGATTTCTTTACAAATTGGAGTAACAGGATCGCTTAATGCCAAACGGCCATATCTGAACACACAGTAAATGTTCCTCCAGTGCATTGGAACTCATCTGGGGCTGATAAATAGAACTGAGAAGAAGTTCCTTTTTTTCTGAGAACTGACTCTATAAGAAACACTCAGTTTTTCAAGAAATAACAGCACCAATTCCCGAGATCTAGACTTTCTCAGTTGGCTATAAAGTCTCCCATTTGAGTTAGAAATGGTCTTTGGGAAATGTCATGAGCTATTCATAGTAAGCAAGTCAAAGAACCTTATGAAAAAACCAACTTCCAGCTGCAAGGTATAGCCTACTGTATTTCCGAGCGTTCTGTATTTGACACACTCATCACAACTATTGTTTCTTTAAAAGAAGTATCCAGAAAATTTGCATCACTGAGCTACGATGAGACACTTGGTGATCACTCTCTTTAAATTTGTTCTGCTGCCTCTTTCTTGGTTCTCTGGTCACATCTCAGCTGTCCTCTTCAGTAAGCTGGAACAGGTACTTGTGCGGTCAGGTAGGGAGCATGAGTAATTTGGAGAAAGAAGCAAAAGAGAAGATTTGTTCTTTAATTAGTTGAGCTGCCTGTACAATTGACCGTGTAGCCACCCTGACAGCTCAGATAGATAGAATGATGACGAGGGAAGAGCCAGCAGACTCTGACAGAGAAGATGTAATTTATGCAGGAGCTCCTGCAAAGGAGATATGTACTCACCTATCTTAGGCCTCAAATAGCATTTGGCATAGGCAAGAAGGGGTAATTGTGTTCAAAAGTACAGTGGGACAAGCTCACAGGTTTTCAAGGAGAGCTGGTGAGAACAGTTGTTTGAATTACAATGATGCTTTGTGGGCTGTGATTACCACCCCAACTTTTGGCTTTGCTGGACTATGCCATTTATTCCTGTTAACACAGCAGTTGGTATTATCTCAATAGTAATAACCACTTAACAGAAACAAAATTAGATTTTATTTGCCCTTTGAACATGCAGTTGCAGGCCTGTAATATACTGTGTCCTTTCGTTTGTTTATCAACAGATAAGGATTAAAGTTGTGTTTTGTTTTTTGACTTTTGCCATGGCTTTGTGCATGAATGATAATCAGACCAGCTGTGAGCTGAGTGATGATGACTCAAGCATTTAGTAGAAAATATTATGGGAATCCAAGCCAGGAGAAAAATCCAGTAGAAGAATTCAGAGAAGTGTGCTATTATGATAAAACTAGGGAAAATCTGCATGTTTAGGATATTTTTGAAAAATCAAATGCATACATGTATGTGTTTGTGTGTGATGAATGTGCATTTATGAAGATCATTCAGGCTGCAAATGTGAAATTATGACACCCGCTGAGATATGTTTACTTCATAGGAAGTATGCAGCTTGCTTTTGTAAGTCAAAGACAATGGGATTTTTGTAAAGCAAAAAGTGCTCTCAACAAATCTAGGTAACAAGAAGGTACATTTTTATAATCAATCTATCACCTAAAATTGATAAGTAGAAACAATAGGACTGTGCTTAAATGAGCAAATAATATTCAGAGACTTCCTACTCCCCATCTATATGATTGTAGGGTTTTTTTATGTTACGAGATTTTTCCTTTTCATCACACACAAACAACTTAAGGGCATCACCTGCTGTTCTCAAGACCTGAGAAACTGCCCTGGCACTTACCTGAATTTAGAAGAATTAGCTGAAGAATTAGAGAGATTGGGGAGGGAAGGCAGGAAGGGGGTTAGAAAAGGAATATTTTTTTGAAGGCTGACTGATTTGAAAGCATGACTTTGTGACAAATGCTAGAGGAGCAGGGAAGGATATGATGTTGTACTACAAAGAGATGATGGCTAAGAAAAAAGAAGAACAAAAACAAACAAGTAGGAGTAATAGGAAAACACAGCAAATACTTCCTTACAGGTCATGGAATTGCTCCAAGGGCACTGCTTTAACTCCCTGACCTCTACGAAACCTAGATGGGCTATTAGCCCACAATAGAAGTTTTCCATGAGGCCCTTCCTTGTTTCCTCTGTTTTAAGTGTAGCAGATGGATTTCAAATGCAGTAACTCTGCCTGCTGCTTTGGCAGTGGCTCATTAACATTTATTCAGGTTTAATGTTTATAAATTATAAATTGTCCTTTTGCTCTGGCTGTTTCCCCTTTTTAGCTGAAATTTTGCCAATTTTTAGGATTGGCAAATCCTAAAATTTGCTAACAGTTTATAATAATTAAACTCCAGCCAGTGTGCTACATCTAATCAGCAAATATTTGAAGTTCATACCTGCATATTGATGGTGGTAGCTAGAAAACCTTGCAGTGCTCCCTTCAGAACCTCACTTACTGGCACAGTGTAATTTTTGAAACTATAGAATTTCATAGATGATTATTTTCTTTAAACCACTTTTTTAGTATCAGAAATACAATACTTTACAATTTCATAGCCTTGCATAGGGTAGCTTCAGCAAGGTTTATCTTACTATAAAAAGAATACTATTGTGTTTTTTTATTTAGTATGAACTGGCATTAGAATTGTGTAACAGTTCATTCTATAAAAAAAAAAAGTATACTTATTTCTCTGAGGTAGCATGTTTGTTCCAGAGTGCTACTAAAGGGGGGCTATTTCCCTGATTTTAGACACATGAATTACACTCACTGGGTGTCTTAACTCCCCTCCCTCAAGACCAAAAGTATCTTGAGCAAGACAGTTTCACTCAAAGGCACTTTGTATTTCAATCTGAGTTGGTATAGGGATATTTTCCTTTGTTTTAGGCAGACATTGCTTCATTGCTTTCCAAACCACTAAAACTTGGAAATGCTAGGTACTATAGATAAATACAAATATCTTATGTACATACCAACACATGTGTGAATGCAGGCATGCATAGATTCTTACTCTAAAGTTGCAAAATCTCCTATGTAAGTCTCTGACAGCTTTGAAGTATAGCAGCTTCTTTGATGTGCAATATTGAAGATGTCATTTCAATGATATATTTATTTTCTTTAGCTCCAAGACAGTTACAAAGTTTTAAAAAGAGCTATTTGCATATGCTGAGTAGTCCTCTCCTCAGGAAGCCCTTAATAATTTGCATGGTTTTCCTCAGAGACAAAGCTGCCTTGAAGGATGAGAAAGTTAATATACAAGGTTCTGTAGGATAATGAATAACTCATGATTAGGATCATCATCCTTTGATAGGATATGGAAATTTCTGATTGTTGAATAAATGATATCACAAGAATATCTTGGATTTAATAATTTTTGAGATATTTGAGCAGATCTCAGTCTGCCCACTAGACTCTTAAGTGGGACACAATACTCACTGGTGAATGTGTTCTTTTAAAAATACCTTATTTAGGATGGGAATTATGCATTGGTGTTTAACATTTAATCTGCTTTTGTGAAGTTGTACTTGATTCTTTTTAAAGAATGATGTAAATAAAATAATAAAAAGAAAAAGAGAAAGGTCTTAACATTATAAAATTAAGGAATCATAAGATTTTCCCCTTCCAGTCATAGACTGAGTTTTTCTCCATTTTTCCCATCACTGTAGCAAACACAAAACACATTCAGGGATGTTGTGGTGGAAAATATTTCCACCTTCTTATTTAAAAAGTATTGTAGGACAGTCTAGATGTTCAGCTCTTCAAACAAAACTTTCACTCTGAAGTGCCCTCCTCTCTATCCTGCACACTGCAACCCTCCAGCCAAAATAAACTGATAATACAAAGTAGAAAATAGCAGTATGGTCCTGAAGAGGTATTATACGTGAACAGATTTATTGTCAGGCTTTTCTTTTTGAAAAGAGGGTTTTAAAAGACATTTACAGCAATGGAATAGGGGCAGAAGCATAAAATTATTGTGAAGCAGATAGAGGTTACTCTGTGTTCAGAATCCAAAAGGCTGTAAATGCGTCCAAAAGATCACTTGAAATAGAGGTGTTGTTGCTAAATATACTGGTGGTGTTATCCTATATGGATATAAACATTCTTCCTCCACCCCCCTTTTTTATATGCTTCCAACTAATTAGTAAAAGTGCTAGCTTTTTAAGTGGTATTTAGTTTCTGAAGGCAAGTGCATATCTGCCACTTCATTCAGACCAAAGTTAGAAGGTGCCGGTATTTGAAAGAAGAAAATTAATGGATATGCTATTGACTATCAAGTGAGGTTTCTTTCAGCTTCAGAGCTGTCATCTGTTCTCATCTTCAGAAGAACTGTCTTTTTATCCTCTGTTCCTTTTCTAAAGGATGACAATATCTGTCATGTGTTTTGTATACTTCCTTAGGGTGATGCATGACATGTTCTTCCCTTTTTTCCTTTGGAAATGACTTTTCATTCTTGTGGAATGGGCTAAGGTCAAGGGTTTAAGTCCCAAACTTCTCGGTTTGGACTTGGAAAGCTGTGAGGGACACTTCAATGTCTTCTTCTGCCCTTGGTCCTATGTTAGAGACACCATGACAGATATAGATGTTCCTTGGTCTCTGTACCCAGTGACTCCTTGCCTGTGCAAGAGGGCTACAAATGAGGCAGTAGATTCATACTCACAGATCAAGGTCACAGTTTAAGATGAGACCTAAGATGAGTGTGTTGGCTTTCACACACTAGGTGGAAGTCACTGAGGCAAATTCATGTGCAGGTTACGATAACAGTTACTGCATGGAGCAGTCACCTGCTTTGTAGAGGAAACTGCAAAAGCATATAGTCATATAATTCAAATATATATTTACAAAATACGTGAACACTATATAAAATACATGCAGTGATTGTGTAATGGTAGAACAGATTTGCTCCAGAAAGGCTAAACTCAGAACAATCTCACATCTGAGAATACCAGGTCAGACCAAGTCACAGTAAGAATGGAGGTGAAATGAAGAATGTCATTACATTTAAAGCCTGTGCTGTTTTGGATTACATTGAAGTGAACATTACTGATTTAAAAACATTTATAAAATACTCCCTCAGAAGTACCAAAATGCAGTGTTCCTGTCATGAGGTAATTCAACTGTAAATTCTAACTATATTTTAAAAATACGGTGCTTGAACAGCTGTTTTAAACAATACAAGCAAGAGGATATCAGGAACAGCTGCTGACTTGGGATATACTGTAAGATGAATAAACAGTTTTCCTCATTCTCCTGCGACTCTGAAAGACCTTTCTGAGCAGAGAGACAAAACTGGGTACAGAATACAGATCTTACCAGATTGTTGACAGGCTGAATACATATAAATAGGCTCAAAATGCTGATTTAGCTCTCTTATCTGTGCTGATTTAGCCCCACAAAAAATACAATAGAAACAAAAATGAGCACACATGAAATAACTGGAAGAGGAGACAGGGTGAATAAATAAGTGAAGATGCAGAATAGGAGAATCACACGTCATCAAGCAAGTCCTAAATTAGAGTGGAATTCAGGTTGTCATCTCTGCAAGAGGTACTGTGTCATGATGACAGTGACTTAGGAAATACTTTGAAAGCATATCATAAAGCCAAATTCTGTTCTTTGCTGAACATTTACTCTTTCAGATCAACAAAATAACATTTTGTCCACAATGAAAAGCCTTTAGACTTCTTTAACAAATTGCAGTATTCAGGAAGACTTTTAATTAATGAGAAGAGAAATGGATTTTTATGGCTGGTTTTTGGATGTGGCTACGAATTAAAGTCACGTTGAAATGTGTTTCCCTTTTATTTTAAGACAGATTTATGCCAAAAGTCTCTTTTTCTTCTCATGAGATTGGTTTATATGTTTATTCTTATGACTAGCTTACCAAAAAATGTCAATGGCAAAGTAAGTGGAAATTATACTAGAAATGTTACCAATAATGGATTTCTTTAAAATTGTTTCCCCTCCCCAGTCCCCAAACTTTTAGTGCTTGAGAGTGCAGAGCACGCTTGGATTGCCAGGAATAAAAGCCCAAGACATTGGGATGAATTATCTGTATCTCTTTGGTAAGCAGAGATGGATGGAAACTACTTGGCTGTCTCACAGCTTTTATTTTTTTACTGTATTTTCTCAGTGAGCTTAATAGCACCCAGAGAAAACTCATACTTCTTCCCAGCTCTCACCACTTGTGCTTGCGGAACTACTTCTAAAAAGGCTTAATGGCTGGATGAGGTTATTGTCTGGAAGAACGATGAGCTGAAGCCGTGCTGGAGGAAGACAATTTTGCAACCAGAGAGCAGGCTAGGAAGCTGAGATGCTACTCAGTGTAGTCCCCTTTGGCTGAAAGGACACCTTGCAGTCATTTATATCAATTGCTTAGGAGCTTCTTGCACATCCACTTGCCCAAAAAATAACTCCTGCCATCTGTAGTAGATACAGAGACACCATCACTGCCAGGTGAATAAAGGTCCTGGTTCCACATCAATTTACAGTGACTGCAAAGCTTTTGAAATCACCCGCTGGCACAAAACGAGGACATCTCCTCGACCTGATTAGTGACTAATGCAGCTACCGCCTCTCCTCTGTAATTGCTTTGCAGCTGCATTGAGTGGAGCTGAAGGCCTTGAAAATGATTGTTAAATAACAGCAAGCTTAGGGATTTTTGAATTTCTTTTTTCCGGAAGTAATAGTTTTATAATATTTTTGGCATATTAAGAGGCCTCTGTCTCTCCTGCAACTCTCTGACATTTTGTTCCTGTTCCTGGCTGGAGGTTTTCCTCTCTCCTCGCTTACAGCACAGCCCTGCAAACAGATGAGCTGAAAGGGTGGAAACCTCTGGCAAGAAAGTGAGAGCGAGTGGCTGATGGAAGAGACAGGATCCGATCTGCTGCTGAGAGAAAAGGAATTCTCTCTGTTAGTGGCACATCTGCTTTATGAAGGTTGCAACCCTCTGCTGAGCTGCGTGCCAGACCTACCAGATGTGTGGTCGTAGAGACATTGAGGCAATAAGGAGGAGACAGTATTGAAGAGCAATAAGAAATAATCCAACAAGATAATATCTGGTTCACATTCAATTTTCCTTTAAGTTATAAGCATACCTGGCAACCAAGCCAACGTCATCAGCCATACCCTCTGTCGCTGCTTTGAGGGCAAGAACTTCTACTGCCCATCCTCAAGAGGCAATACACTTACTCAGAGGTCTGCTGGCAGTGCTCTGGAGGGGTGTCATGCAGTGTTCTTTATTAAAGGAGGGTGGCAGAGCAGTGTAAAACAAGGGCTTTTTGTTGGTCTTGCTGTGGATGCTGTGTATCTGGACAGGTGAGAATCTCTAGCTGAAGAGGAGGAACACAGGAGCCTGATGATCCAGGGTGGTGCTAGTTTCTAACGTTTTACGTTACTGGTTTTTGCCCAGAAGATCCAAGTACCCCAGCTTTGGAAGGGTATCATGTTCCCCTGGGCTCTTGGCAAGGATCATTAAGGGAAGATGACAGATAATTGCAAACCAAGCCTCTGGCTGACCTGCAGTTCTTTCACTCTTGGCTAAATGCTCCTAAATCTGCAGTTATTTTTATTCTTCTAGAAGAACTCAGAAGCAATGTGTAGAATAGTGTAACTGAGACTTTTCTTGGTTTTGGTCTTCTTCAGCTTTTTTTTGGTTCAACATAGAGGGAAGATTGTGTTGATGTAACCCACAGACACTTGGTAGGAGGTGGGAAAATTTCAGGTAAAGCAGTGTTGTGCACAGTAACGAAGAAGCGCTTTCTCAGATGGGACCCATCATGTCCTGGGGAGTAACAGCCAAATTATTATCCATGCTTGTTTCAGTCAGAATTGAGCAGGAGTGGAGATGAGGATGGTTAATAGATGCTTCCCATGTGACTGAAAACACCTGCTGAAATGATGCTGCTTCTTAGTTCCCAAGGGCTTGAATATGAGTGGGAGTGATCAGTGAGAATACCTAATGAAATAAAGAGGTTGGGAGTCGTTAATTGTACCATTCGATGTTAATTTGCTACTCCTTTCTGGAAAGCATTGCTACTTGTCTTGCTGCTACTGAAATTTGGATTTATAAATCTAGTGCAAATACCCTAACCAGGTGTGGTGCCAGAAGAAGCTCAATGCATTATGTGGTTTTCTCTTTGCTCCTCTTATCAATCAAGGCTATCAAATATCTGAGAGATAGGACCATAGTATTTTTCAGTATTAGGAAATGTAAAAATATTGCAATTCTGTGAAATGTTACAGAGCTGGTTACTCCAGTATAACCTATGAAAAGGTTGTAAGAATGTAAGCTCTTAAATTGTTTGAATTATGAAGTGACTGGGGAGAACTGCAAAGCATGAAGTAAGAGAAGTTGAAGAACAGATGAGTGCCAGGAAAGGTAGAAGCAGCAGGTGAGATGTTCCCTGTGAAAGTGGGACTATCCTTCGGATCACTAACCAGATGAGCAAGGGGAGGAATACGGATGGTGATGTTTGTCATACATCTTGAAGTCCTTCTGTGCTAAAACACCTTGTGAAGCCTTAATTTGAAAGCTGGGGTCAAGGGGAAAATTATTCTTTTTGATAACTGCATGAACCTTTAGTGCATCCAGCCTGTATTAGGAAGAAAGGATGAATTTCAGTGGGTCCCAGTAAGAAGGCAAGGGGTAACAGGCACAAGCTGGTACATAGGGAGTTTCATTCAAATATGAGGAAGAACTTCTTTGGGGTGAGGATGTCAGAGCCCTGGAAGAGGCTGCCCAGGGAGGGTGTGGAGTCCCCTTCTCTGGAGACCTTCAAGCCCCCCTGGATGCAGTCCTGAGTGCTGTGCTCTGGGCAATCCTGCTTTAGCAGGGGAGTTGGACTGGATGATCTTTGGAGATCCCTTCCAACTCTGACAACTCCCTGATTCTGTGAACTGAAGACAGCACAATCACTATACCTGACAAATGCAATATTGGAGCTCTGCAGGGAAATTGCAGCTGACATGTTTAGCAGTTCTGATTTTAGATTTGCGACTAAACACATGTTGTTAATTTTAGTGCATGTGCAGGAAAAAAATAAAATATAACTTGTTGGCTGGGGGAAAGGTATTTTGCTTTGGTTGCCAAGATAGATATATCACCGACAAGCATTCTTTGACCCTTACAGAGATGTTTACACAGCCCATGAGCAGAGAGCGTAGACTGGTCTTGTTATGGTGTGACATCAGGCTGAATGAAATCCTGTCTGTCCAGGCTAGCTGGGGAGGTTTGAGCAAAAGCTCCTCCTATGCAGTAGCCTAAGAAAAAATAAAACTATAAGAAAAGGAAGAGGTGAAGTTCATAAAGTTTAAGATCACTGTGACTTAAGACGCAGACAAGTTTCAGAGCATTTAACGGCCGGTTCCTGGTCAGTGCCATTTCAAAGCAATTTCTGTGGGACTGCATTTCAGTACCTATGTGGAGAGAGACTGTCAGAGGTTGATTTAGAGAGAATGGCTGACACATTAACTCTCATTCTTAAAAGATGGCATGACTGTGTTTTCTGAATTCCCTTCTGGCAGCTGAGCATGAAAATTTGATGACAATCAAAATCTGTCACATTTTCTTGCTGTGAATAGGATTTGTTTGTTTAATAATTAATTATGTGATTTGTCCCAAAATGTTAAAATCTGGTGGAGTCCTAAGCTTAGACCTTTTTTGGGGAGTAGGTATTCTTACCCAAGACGAACATAGTAAAATGTAATGTCATCCAGAAACATACTGTTTAACTACCCTTTTGCTTCTGTTTTCCAGCTTGTACACATACTCTATTTCATAGGGGTCTTTTTGTTGTTGCTCTTTTGCAGTTGCTGTGAAGAGTGTCATTTTCCCAGGCTGATTTTCATAACTTGTCTAAAAGTTCAAGGAAGTGGGTGATTTTTCTAACTGCTTTGTCAAATGCATGCAAAGCACTTGCTCTGAAATGCAGACAGCAGTGAAGATTTCTCAGTTCTGAATTCAGCTGATAATTTATTCTTGTCACTTTGCTCTTTTGCGTGTGTTGGCTCTGCCGCGCTGACAAAAGTTAACAACTGGAGAGGACACAGTTGCAAAAATATTCTAGGAATATTTATTCCCATGTGTAAACGAACTTACATTTACTGTTTTATAAGGTTTACATCTCTCTAGATTCTAAGTGCTTAGGTTTTGTTGAAGTGTCTTCCTGGGAATGGATTCCCAAGCATCAGTCTACCCTGCAATAAAGCTTAAGTGTGCACCAGAAACTTCTTGTGTCAGATATACTTAATTTTTATGCTTACTATTGGGTAAGTACCAACCTTATACTTAAGATTTAAGTAAGACAGGGGTCAAAGGCAAGTTCACCACTTCCAACAAATCAGTGAATGTACAGTTGTAGGCTTTAGTATCAATTTTTTTTACGTAATTAGCATAGTGGTAACGGAGGCCAGTGGGAACAAGTCTCTTTTTCTAGTAAGTTCTCATAGTGTGTAATACTGGCTAGTGATACCAGTGGAGTTACTAACCACTGCTCCTTTTTACTAGTGGGAGTGAGTACGAGGAGTATAAAGATGTTTGTATTTTTCTGTTTCCCAGTTTTGTTCTTTATTTGGTATTTACTGGGACTCCAAAGCACATCTGAAATGGCAGTTCAGACATTCTTTGACAACAGAAAAATAATAAGGTGAAAAAATCCTCTGCTTGAAGTTACCTTCTTTCTTCTTTGGGATTCATCCTCGTAGTAGGAGGAGAAGAATAAACAAATGTGGCTTACTTCTAAGACTAAAGCATGAAATTAAAATTTGCACTATTCAGAGGTAGACTTTTCAAAAGGCATTTCAAATGCTTAGCACTCAGAGGTGGGGAGGCAGCTTTCTGCTTCTTAGAAGCCCATAAGCAGGGTTTCTGGTGATGGATGAATGCAAGAAGAATGCACCTGACACTGATTTTTTTTTTAATTGTCTTTTTTTTTTTGGAGGCAGGGGACAGGGTTGGGGTGGGCAGGACTAACTGAAGATAAATAACCATAAAAATTCCCTAAATATTTTGATTCTCAAATTGTTTGACTAGGGACTCTCCACATGGGCATTTTGGTCTACAAAAGTGCCTAGAGAGAAGGCAGAAATCTCCCTGACGTTCACCTGGGGCAATGTGCTCTCCCTGTTTTTCTCCCTCTTCCCCCCATCCTGCCCAGCTCCTGCTTGGGCCATGGCCACCATGGCCACCACACCATCAGCTGCAATAAATTACACCTGGACTTTGGGGGAATGGCTGGCAACACAGCCAAAACACTGTCTAGAGTAGGGACCTAGATCTTTTGTTCCCATGAGACTATGACTAGTGGTCAGTTATCTTACTCTATAAATAGTTGATAGCCCAAGAACCCTTTGATCTCTCCTGTGTGGCAGCAGCTGCANTTTTGTTAAATCTCTGTTTCACCTTCATAAACATTTCACTACTTCTCTCTTACGAGTGAAGTTAATCACTCTGCCTGCGACATCACCTTACTGAATACAGCAGGGCTCGGATCCAAAACCAAGGACCAGACAATCTTCAAATCAACCTCCTTCATGGGCTTGGTTTTTATTTCTAAAATACATGTGAGAGGTTACTCCTGGTGCTGTCCTCGTTCTTTGCAGCTGTGCTGGCTGGGAGATGGGGATGGTGAGAGACTTTGTGATCACCACAAAGCAATGTTCCCACTAGGCTTCCTGAGGGCAAGGAATGTGGTCTAGTTCCAGCTAGGATCAATGCCTTGGCACCTTGGCTTTGAGAAGATCCTTATATCTCCTTCACATTGTAACCTAAGAAAGGAGGGTCAGTATGTTTGTGTCAGTACTAAGGAGATGCAGAAGCAGCCTGAAGTAAAAATTAAAGCTTTTCAGCTGTCGTTCAGTAACAGATTTCATCCCTGTAGAATGTGTTTGGAGGGAAAAGAGCTACAAAATTCAACATATCTAGTCCAGATTTTGCTTCTGTATAAAAATAGTTTGATGATAAAGGGCTATCAATAGTAAAGAAAATAATTTTTACTCTAAAATGCTGTGCTTTGAAAAAATAGCATTGGTATTATTGAGGGGGAAGTCAGAGGAGAGTTTTTACTGATGACTGAATCAGCATTAGCAAGATTCTGCTGCAATTTACTTTGCGTAATACTTGGAAATGTGGTAAAAAATGAAAAGCACTTCAGCATATTAGGGTGATCATTGGAGCATCACCTGAGAGAATTATAATCCTGAAGCATTTTAGTGAATGTTTTAGACTGCCATGAAGTGAAATTAATCTGTTTATAAGAAGAGAGACTTGCCCACCATAACGTGAAAGGTTTATCTTGATCACTTTGCAGAGCTTCATGAGAGCAGCAAATGATGTATTTTTTTTCTGTTAAATAAAATTATGGGAACAGGACTTGATTCCTGGTTTCTGAAGACAGAGGGATGCCAGAAATATACATATTCCGTGAGGAAAATATGATATATATTCTTAGGTAATAACCAGAACTGATTGAAGATTTCAGAATACCTTGATTTCACTTCTTTGCCAGAAAGCCAGATTGGCTGTGCATAAAAAGAATTCTCTTAGCATTCAATAGTGAGTAGAATGAGCTGTATGTATATTACTGTTCTGACCTCTTTTAAGTGAAGGGGGGAGTGGGAGGATATTTTGGCTGAAACACTACACAAATCTGCAGTGGGATGGGAGTTAGAGCCCTTTTAAGACTGCCTGTAAACCTTGATGTTAATATCTTTTTTCTCGACATGCCCTATCTTGTGCAGCTCAGTTTCACTTTGACAGTTAATCCCACTACAGTTTTTGCTTAGTGGCTAACTAACTATTTCTAAACTCTTGTATCTGCTTGCCATGTTTGATCAATAGTCTAGAAAAAAACTATTTTCAGACATGTTTGCTGTATTCATTCCAGCTGTTCCATGTTATGTTGGTGTAGTATGACCAAAATATTTGAATCAGAGAAAAACTCCATATGTCATTAAAAATGGATATATAATGCATAAAAAAAACCCCACCAAATCCGATTGTCCATTTAATTTGTAAGGATCCAAATTTACGATTTTCTTTACTTCTAGAGCAAATCAATATTATAATGAATTTGGTCTTGCTTCTGTTGGAAGTAAAAGATTTACTTTGGTTTTGTTGGAAACAAAACTAAACATGAGATTGCTCTACTTTAAACAAAATGTTCTGCAATTAAATATCTGGGAAAATTGTACAGATAAGCTTAAATTGGACCCTCTTTAAACTTTCATTGTTGTGAACTAAGAAGAAAACAACTGGCTATGACATCTCTACTCAGCTAAATAATTTAGTTGGTACTAAAGCTAAAATATCTATTTCTCCATTCCCAACGGAGCTGTCATTTAATGTTACACTTTTAAACATTTTCTTTTAAGTAACTGGATTGTTATTCTTCTTCTTTTGCCAGGCCCTGGCAAAAATTTACACCCTACAATTTACACCCTTACCTAATGATATTTAACAACTTCTAAATTAAGAAATGTAAGAAAAATTGCAGCAGGGTGAGCAAAAAAACCCCACCACCTTTCACAGAGGTAGATATTTTGGGGTTACTGTTTATTCTGGAGGGTAGGTGCTCAAAGATAAATACACAGCACACAGGCAAACAGCATCACTCATGATTTTTCAGTATCTTTGGATGAAATCTTTCACTGTTTGTTTTGGTTTGGTTTTTGGTTTTTTGTTTTTTGTTTTTTTCTTTGAGATTACACACCACTCAAAATATATAGAAAACAGGTACATGTATTTTGCAGGCCAAGAGAGACTCAAGTCTAAAGGACTAAATATTAACCTAAGCACTGTGTATTCAAAGCCTCAGTAATACATAAAGCAATTAATTAATCGAAAAGATAAAAAAAATTGTGTAGAGTGGTCATGAATTTGAACTGGCTTGGGTCTCTCCTGACATTTTGAAGTATTTTGTGGATAAAACTGGTAACATTCATACTGTATTATCTGCTCCTGTTAAACTACATTGATGCCTTGTGGGGGAGAAATTGCATCATCTGCTAAATTTCAGTCTTTGCTGCTTGGAGTCCTCACAATAACTTTGTGCCACTGATGTTTCACTGGAGTGCTGAAGGCTACTGTTGGGTGAGTTCATCCATCAGGGAAAAGTTACTGTCCCTATCAGGAAGGCAAAGGTATGACTAAAGTTTGTCAGTCTTTGCTCTAGAAATCCAGAGCATAGAGTCTAGCCAATAAACACCACCTCGTCTGTCCCTTCCCTGAGTAACAGATTAGAACAACTGTGGCAGCTTCTCAGTGTCTAAATGCCTGAATCTCTTCCACTTTGATTCACACAGGTGCCAGTTGACTGAAAATCTGGATTTTTAGTGATGTGAGAAAAGGAAATTGTAATCATTTAGTATTTTCCTTGTCTTGGAGGAGGGAGTAGGAAAGGACTATGCCAGCTTTTGTGGTTTGGAATCAAAATTTGGCTCCTGTGCTGCTTCAAGTATAGCAGGCAAGTGTTTTTCTCACTGAAATGTGAGGTATTGACTTTCACACGAGCATTTGTGGATGGTTTGGCATTGTAAAAGGTCATTTCCCTTTCTGTATTTCTATTACATCCTATAGATTTCTGTAGGGATTATTCTGAGCTAGAAACGCACGTACCATGTGAGGCATGTGAATCCCAGCCAGCTCTCTCCCTGAGAACACTAGAGTTTGCCCTCTTGGAACTCAAAGCAGCTTGTGGTGTACACCACCAGACTACATGAAAAAGCCCCCAGCCCATGTTATATATTTGCATTTTGAAGACTGGGAGCCATAGAAAAAATAGTTGCAAGCCCAAAAATGTAGGTTTGTTTAAGTGTTTCTTGTTTTCTTCATAGCCTCACTTTCTAAGTACCAGTGTGGTTGTTTAGCATGTACGTATGTTAAACAAAGACAGGAATTTACATGGACACTCTTTTGTTCTCAAAATCAAAGTATATAAACAGGACACTTTAAATGTAGCTTCTGTTAAGGCAGATACAGAGTATGTTTATGTTGGGTCAGTAATGATAACTTTGTGGAGGGGAAACACTGCAAGGAAAATTTGTTAGGCTGTGCTCTGCTATCTTTTATTTAGCATAACCTTTAGTAGTGCCCTTTGTATTTGGGATATCAAGAGTTATTCAGGAAGAACCAAGGACTCAGAGTTTGGGCCCTGCAATTTGAATCATGGATTCCTTAAAGCATTAGAAGTACTTGTGTTTAAGATGTTAAATAAATGGGTTTACGAACAACACAAATAAGAAACAGGTAGCTTGGCAAATAGCTTCCTTATGCGAGAGTGGTTTAGTAAGTGCCATTTGCTTGATTTATGAACACATTTGGAAATAAAAATAATTAGCTCTAATAATAAATGTTCTATTAGGAAACACAAGAGCTAATTCTACAGCTGTATCCTGATCTCAGTCACTTTAACCTTGACATGCAGTGCAGCAAATTCACAGAGATTTTTGTTGCTGTTAAGATGGTGAAATGTTTCAAAAACCAGTGAGGACAGAGGGGCAGAGAAATGGACTTTCTGTCAGGATACATCTTTTATCTCTTATAAGCACCCTGCTATGGGCATTTGTTTATTCTACTGTCATAATGGTGCAGCGATCAAGCATCGTGTTAGAAAAGGGCAAGCATCAATTAAGCGTGAAAAAAATATCAAAATCAAAGTAATCAGCAAAGCAACTGATCCAGGGAGAAGGTACAGTTTGAGTAAGAACCTGAAGATAAATGAGGTGAGAATAAAGATAAAACAGGAGGGGTTGTAAGGCACAGGAGGAGAGATATAAAAATGGAGAGAGAGTAAGAGAAGGGAGAAATAGGCAGAAAACCCTCTGGAAGCCATTGGTCATACTGTGCATTTAAACACAGATGAAAACAATCAGCTAATCTCGGCTCAGCCCCAAAGGAAGCTTGGATATCAGTTTTAAGGGGACAGTGACCCACCTGAGGGAGAATCAAAGCAAAGACTGAAGTTCAGAAGTAGTGAGGAGATACCTGGGAGTAGAGCAGGGAGTGTAAGACAGATGTTATCTATTTTGTTTTTAGAGAGTGCCCCCAGTTTGGAAGCATCTTAACTGTTTGAAATGAAGTATGCCATAGCCTCAAGAAAATGCTGGGTGTATGTTAGAGGATAGGGGTTTGTGCAATGTGAAAGAAAATATATTCAGAGAGGACAAGCAAATCTTTTTAGAACCCAGTCCACAGCCAGAATCCCTCCCTTGTCGTTGAAACCGTGTAATGAGAAAAGTCTGACCTCTGTGAATTGTGTACAACAAGGAACATCTGCTCTAAGGAGGTGCTGTTGAGTACCCAGCTTGCTTATGCCACTAAGTCATTAGTGCTGTCTGTAGTTTTCCCCTCTCTGTTTGTGAATCTTGATCTCAGTATGTCAGTTTGCTTTGATAACATTATTCTCTCCTTGCCTTTGGCACAGGATTGTAGAAATGAAAACTCACTGAGGTTCTTGGGAGTGTATATTTAGTAATCACATTGAGTAAATTAAAAGTACACTAATCAAAAAACCTTTGTATTGTTCTTGAAGCATATAAATGCTGAGAGCAAGGAGGATAAATAGTGCCAAACATAAATCTCTTACAAGGGTGCTCTTAAAACAAAACATTGTCACAGCTTGTAACTGTAATGAAATCAACTTTCAGTATTTTTTATAAACTTTAGTTAGAGAGCCTTGGCCAGTGTTTGGTCCTCTAAGAGTATTATGAGTTGCTTATTTCACCCAAGGGCAGATGTTCTGCTTTCTTAAACATGCCTCAGAAATGAGAGAACAAGAGGAGGTCGAGAGCACAGCCCTCGCTTCAGCAAACCTCTGGCCAACTCAAACATGCTGTTATTTCCTCTTTGTGCTGACCTCCTGTCCTGCCTGTGTAGTAGCCTTCTGCAGTAACAGGATCGACTGGAGCAGTGGTTTATATTCCCAGTTGCTGCCTGCTGGGGACATTTTTCCCTTGCACAGTCTCTGCTTTATTTCCCTGCAATCATACAATCATGGTCCCCCTTCCTCACAAGCTAATGTGAAGGCGTAGGAATGTATAACCACAAGTTCATCGTCCTGTCCCAAGTCTCTCACAGATTTTGCATGGAGTGGTTGGGAAGTACGGAGCTTGTCACCTGGGCTAGGAAGAGACATACTCTCCCATGCACTGACACAGCTAGTTGCATAGTCTTTTGAAAAAGATGTTGGTGCAACACATAAACTTAATGAAGAAATCTCTGAAACATTGATCGTCTTGTTGGAGGAGGCTCCCCTCATAGAATCACAGAATCGTCATGGTTGGAAGGGACCTCTAAGATCATCAAGTCCAACCATACACACACACATGCACACAAAAAAAAAAGCCACCAAAAAATTCCTCAGCCAACCAACCACAAAACAAATCACCCAACCCAACAATCTCGACCACTAGAGCATACCCTCAAGTGCCACATCTACGTGTTTCTTAAATATCTCCATGGCTGGTGACTCCACCACCTCCCTGAGCAGGCCGTTCCAGTGCCTGACAACCCTCTCAGTCAAGTAATTCTTCCTAAGATCTAATCTGAACTTCCCCTGCTGCAACTTCAGACCATTTCTTCTGGTCCTGTTGTTATTTCCTTGAGAGAAGAAGCCAGCACCCATCTCTCTACAACCTCCTTTCAGGTAGGAGGGCAAAGAGGTCTCCCCTCAGCCTCCTCTTCTCCGAGCTAAACATGCCCAGTTCCCTCAGCCTCTCCTCATAGGACTTGTTCTCAGACCCCTCACCAGCTTGGTGGCTCTCCTCTGGACACGCTCCAGCACTCCCATGTCCTTCTTGTAGTGAGGGACCCAGAACTGAATGCAGGACTCAAGGTGAGGCCTCACCAGTGCCCAGGACAGAGACACCATCACTTCTTTACTCAATTATTATGACTCTGCTTGGCAACACATGGTATTCTGCATGCATGCTCATTTTGGCAGTGCACAGAAGGATGTGCACGTGCAGATTGAAGAATCAAATCAAGCCCCATGGCTTTAATTCCGGAGCAAGATGTTTTGTTTTACTAACAAAGCTTATGGCCATTTAATTACATTTATTGTTTTGTAACAAATTACAGCATTGAAATACTTGGCAGATTTGTTAGGAAAAAAAAATACAAAATGGTAAAAAGGCAATTTAGGGAGGGATAATTCAAGTTCCCATTTATTTTCAAATTTGAAAACAATTCAGCTTTTCTTTATAGTTCTCCAAGTCGCCCACTCTCATAAATTAAGAAATATGATCTAAATGCAGCTCTGAAGCAGGGAGGTATTTTCTGCTGATTGATTCAAGAATGTCACAGTCCTTTTCAGCACAGGAAAATTAATTAGGGAGGCAAATGATAATAATGATAATACACGGAATGAAAGGAACAATCTAATTTAGAGATATCGAGTTTATACAAGGAAGAATGACAGCTGAAGAAGGGCATGAATGAAACATGAGGAAATTTCACCCTCATCTGCACTGGCAGCCCACTGCAGCTGAAATGTCAATGGTAATAAGTGGTGGGTACTTAGGGGGCTAAGTTCTTACCTGACAAGGCTTAGACCCAATGAGGACAGCACCAGGCTTTGGATTCAGTTCAACTCTATGGAACAAGGTCCGCTCCTTTGAGGTTTCAGCTCTTCCACTGTGGTTCCCACTGCTCTCTCCCTCCTTGCTCCCTTTATATCTTGCTTGTCCCTGCTCAGGCATAGGCAAATTCTGTACCACTTCCCCAGCTGTTTCAGCAGAGGGATACAGAGAGGAGATCTCAAAGAGATGAGCAAAAGGGACTTGGCCCCACTCCTCACCCCTGAGATTTGCCAGGCGTTTGGGCAGTGGTCAGTGCATAATCACAGCTACAAGATAGACTTGTTCTTTCACCCACAATAATAAAAATCTATCATCTCTGGCAATTCTCATCACCAGAACAGGTTGATGCTTAATATACCTGTACTGCTTTAAGGGAAAACACAACAAACCCCACAACAATACCCCAGTCTTTCCTTCTACACGTTCTGTGCTGTTTATGTATTCAGTCAGATAAAAGCAAAAGAGAAGTCAGTTTTGCCACAGGATGGCAAATGCCTACACTCATTTGGTTGTTCAGCTGATAGATAACCTAACCTGTGTCAGAACCTTGTATACTGATCCATTTTTATCTCCCACATCTACAGTGAGTGAGCTGTGCAGATATCATCCTGGCTCATGTGCAGTATGTAGATGTCCTAAAAATAAACCATTCCAAGTACAGTAGGTCTGTAAACCATGCAGTGAGAACAATTCCCTTCCAGTTTGGCTATGGACTTTTCTTGAATTGTTGGATGAAGCTTCAACAATAGCAAAAAAATCCAGTTTATCAACCCTCATGAGCAGAACTGAATCCTGAAGCTACTTGGACAGTAACATTGCTTTAATTGAAGTCATTCTCTACTGGAGATAAAGTTCTTCAGTCACAAATAGCCTCTTTGTTTACTGTCAAAGCTAAATATGCAAAAATTTTCTTCAGGCTGGGCTTTCTTGCAGCAGGGAAGGGTCCTGCTTTGTCCTATGTGTTAATTCTGACTGGAAAGGCAGGATGTTTTATGGACCTGTTGATGAGCCTGCTGGGATGTGATTTGTCCTGTTGCCTAGGCAAGCAAGGAGCTCCAGGAAGGCAGGTTAAGTAACTTTCTTACTAGTGAATAAGATAGAAAACACAAATCTCTCTGTTATCTGATGAAACCACATGCCAGCTGCTACTTATGATAAACTAAACTCCCAATGAGGATCACAGCTTGTTTTTAGTTACCCAAAAATTTCAGAATGACATCTTCATCTACAACAAACTGCTGAGTCAGATGCTCTTTAGCCTGAATAATAGGAAAAAAAAGTTGTGGTACATAAGGACCAGATTGTAAAAATGCTATCAGCCTTGTCAGGCTTAAGGTAATTTGTTATACAAAGTGCACATGATGGATTGAAAAAAAAACCAAACAACTAAACCAATTAACATTATGGCCCAGTGCATGATTCCCCTCCAGGGCACCGGACGTGGTGACTTGTTCTCATAAAGCACAGTGCATTCTGTACCCCACAGCATGTCCATGGGAGCCAAGGTCCTACACATTTTCGTTTTCCACTATTGATGCTAGAGGTACTAAACAAGAATAACTCTTTTATGCAAAATTTGCTCTTGTCCCGGTAATGTTGCTGGATATTAACCATGAGACTACATTACACAATCATATCTATGATAGAGATCATAGCTGAAGACAAGGTGATCCGTGATACATTCCCAAAGAAGACACATCTCTCAAAAAGAACCAGGCTCTTTTCAGTGATGTCCAGTAACAGGACCAAAGGCAAGGTCCCTCTGAACACAAGGAAATCTCCTTTTACTGTAATGGTGACTGGGCACTGGCCCAGTTTTCCCAGGGGAAGATGTGGAGTCTTCCTCTTTGGAGATGCTCAAAAGCCACCTGGACGTGGTCCTGGGCAACTGCTTCTAGGTGGCCCTACTTGAGGAGGGAAGGTTGAACTAAATGATCTCAGATGTCCCTTCCAACCTCATCTATTCTCTGATTCTGTAAATGTCTTGCCTCTTTTCCAAGACTTCCAGATCTTTTCCTAATAATATTTCAAAATTTAATAAATGACTGTTCTGCATCAAATCTCAGGAAAGGAAAAAGGAAGGCTCACTGCTTTTTATTCTCTCTTTTTCTTTCATAGAATCATAGAATTGTCTAGGTTGGAAGGGACCTCTTAGATTATGGAGTCCCGCTGTCAACCTAACACTGACAAAAACCATCACTAAACCATATCACTAATCACTGTGTCTACCCATCATTTAAATACCTCCGGGGATGGTGACTCAACCACTTCCCTGGGCAGCCTGTTCCAATGCTTTATAACCCTTTCCAAAAGCTCTGAAGCACCTAGGAGGCACTTATCAGGAAAATACCATTTTTATAATTAAAGTGAATACAGTGTGGTATACCGTGTTCAGGTGCGTGTGTACATAGAATATGGGCATGGAGCAACATCAGGAAAATAGGATTTGATGAAATGGTGAAATAAAAATTGCTTCAGGGAAAGACAAAATAAAAATTCTCCTGAAGTGCACTTTCTGTACTGTTCAGAAATGTGACTGCAGGTAGGAGACCAGTACAGAAAGAAATGCACCAAAAATGGATGCTCAAGCAGAACAATAAGATGATTCACCTTCCAAAGAGGTTGCTTTTATTTTTCTGCATCTTTCTGCAAAGTGCTGGGAACTGATAGTACCTGATTACTGGCTTAACTGGTCTCCTAAAAGACTTGTCAGTTGGAATAGTGTATCTTTGAACAAGTTTGATACTGTTTCTGCATCTGTATCTGGGGGGAAAAGAGGAATAAGAGGAACAACAGGAGAAAAGTAAGTGGGAAAAGAGATTACAGTTTGTCTGCTTTATGGGTATGACTAGTGTAAATATTTTGGCTGTTTCATTCTGCCCAAGTAAAAATATATGGTGAGTGACTCCTGACTGTGATTTACTTTTTGGGGTGGGGTTACCCCACAGTACAGCATGTTATCATTCCAATGGGGTCTCTCTGCTTCTGACTAACTTTATTTACTGGATGTGTAAATGAACCACGCGCATGACTTGCAAAGTTTTCATTAGCTTTGGTTTATATGAAGGTGTCCTGGTTTCCAGCAGGGACGGGGTTGATTCTCCCCATCTCTATCCAGCACAGCCATTCCACCCCATGGCCACCAGGGGCAGCAGTGAGCTAGCCGGGAAGGGGCGGGGCCACAACCGGAAGTGGACGTGGTGACGTCACGGCGTAGGCATATATATGGACGGGAGGCGCCGGGCTGCATCTCAGTGGCGTCGGTGGCGGTCGGGGCGGCGCGGGGCGCGGTCGGTATGTGCTGGTGTTTGTCTCCTCCATCTGTGTTACTGTTTCGCTTCAATACCTGTTGTTCTGGTCAACAGTTTTTATCTCAACCCACGGCTCTGCCTTTTCTTTCTCCTCCTCTCCCCGCCGCTGGGGGGCAGCAGAGCCAAGGGGCTGCCACGTGGCGCTTTTGTTGCCGCTAAACCACGACAGAAGGACAAAATAACAGTTTATAAGCTTATAAATCGTCAGCAATTTAGAAAAATAAATGTTTGCCAATGGTATAGGGAGACAAAGCTGGTCAAACTCAATGTAGGTGTTATTGACCCTCTTCAGACAGCAGGTGTGCAGAACACTCTGGGAAGTAGGGTGCTTCACCAAAGACCTAACAAGGTCATTGTTCTCACCTATGACTTCTGTTACAAAGATAACCTTGTTTATGCTTTTGCTGCTTTGCTGGGTTTTTTCCCGCTTTCTCCTGAACAGTACATGTTGAAGAAACATTTCCTTTTGCTAAAGTACCATGCTCTCTTTTTGTTTTTGAGTGGAAAGCATTCTGAACAACCTCTAAGGTTGCAACAATAGCTCTTTAGCTACCTTTGTTGAACTAGCTTTGGAATCTGAAAAGAATGTGCCATGCTTATGACAGCTTATTCATCAGGATGCTAGTGCAGTAACATTAAATAATTATTTCTTTACAGACATGCTTACGTGCTCACAGAAAGCTACTGAGGATTTTACAGCAGTCTTTTTTTATCCCTTTAGTAGCACAGCAGTGAGTTTATACCAAATCATCCACTTACCACATTAATAAATGCATATCTCAAAACCACTCTGCCCATTATGTGTACAGTAAATTGCAGCAATATAATACCAGAATTGCAGTGAATATAGCACAAAATCCTGATCAACAGATTTCAGTGATTTGTTTTAAAGAGAGTATGTCAGTCTAAACACTGAATTTACATCAAGGAGCAAAGGGAATTACAATAGTTTTAATTTTTCAGTAAAAATTGCTAACCTGTAAATACAGCTAGGTTTAAATGTGCCATAGCAAAATTGCTATAAAGGGGAATTTTTGCTTTAACATTTTTGCATGGAAGCATGACTTTTTTTCCTATGGTTCTGTAAAACTGAAAGGAAGTGTTACTGTAAAAAGCAGTAGCAGAAAAATGAACGGGGCAGCTGAAGAGATGATTGGTGAACAATCATTTCAAAGCTGTAAATATGAGTCTGATGTGAGCTACTAATTAAGATAATAGCTTTCGGTTTAGGTGGATGCCTAATGGTACTTATGCACAGAGATCAAAATGACAATCCTCCCTGTCCATCAGGCTACTATAAAAGTGTATGTTGTCGCCTTTGCTGGCAGTGTTGGAAGAATGAAGGACTACTCGGGTTTAAAAGAGACAGTGCAAAGCAGTGATCCAGGCGCCTGGAAAGAGGTGGCATTCACAACCTGGCACACATTCACAAGTACTGTGAGCAGGGAGGGGTAGGACACCCAGAGTGGGATTCATCAGAGCTGACAAACATGTGGAAGGCAGGGGAGAGAAGCAGAGGAACAGGTTGACCGAATGCAATCCTGGCAGCAAAAAAGGCTACAGGCGATTGCATGTCTGAAACTGGGGCTCCCCCCTGACTATGGAGGGAGGCAACACCTTTGGGACCAGAACTCATGTGGACTACGGTCTTAGTCTGAAGCTGTTTTCCTGGTCTTGGGTACTTGGTTTGCCTTTTGGGGTGTGTTTTCTTTTCTTTTTTGTGTCTCAAAATATGCTTAGAAGAGATGATCTCCCACATCTTATAAAACTGCTCAGGAAATGGGAAAACTGCCTCTTGTTGGCCTCAGGGTGAAAAAAGAAGTTCCAGAAAAGATGATGATCTTCCATGGAGGAAATCTTAATGTCTCTAGTTGAGGCATCTCATGACATGAAATGAATGCAAAAGTCATGAGACCAGAAAGACTTACTTCAATGACATTAGTTAGAGTCCTAGATGAGAAAATGCATTCTCCCCCGTGGAAAACAAATCTTGTAGCTGAAGGAAAGGCACACACAACCGCAATTAGTGAAGTAAAATTCTTAAAACTAAAGGGAAAAAGCACTTCCTAAATAAACTACACAGTAGAAAAGTTCTGAGATTTAAAATGTCATTGTTGCACATGGGTTTAGCACATTTAAAGAAGAACAAAGGCTGAGAAACTGCAAACTTCTAGTGAATTTGTGTGTCTCATAATGCTCTCAGTTAATCAAGTTTTTCATAATTTATTACTGCAGCACAGTAATTTCAGCCTTGTTGTAGCTGTGATGAAACGGTGTAGCTAGACTTTGTCTTTGTGGGAAACGTATAGTTTCTTAGCAAGTGGGGAACATTTCTGAAGACAGAATTTTTTCATTCAAGGAATGCAGAACACGTGGCTAGTGATGGTGTAAATTTCCTCACGTTGCTAAACCAGTGTGCACTCTAGTGTTTGGGGTGTGTTAGTGTTATTTCAGCCAAGAAAATAGCTGACAAAACATCATCAGCAAGCAACTAGTCAGTCAGTGCTGTCTTGGCTAGCTTTGAAATACAAATTTTAAAAGCCCGTTGCTAAGCCCCTAACTATAAAGTGTCGATTTGTTGAGGTTATTACAGAGGTGAACATACTCTTAGGGCTTTCAGTGAATTATTTCACAAGTACAGTGCTTTGATGAGACCTCAGCTCGGCTACTGAGTATGTCTAATCTGCCACAGTCAGTCCAGAGGGGCTTTCTCAGCATGGAATTGCAGCTGTGACAGTCAGCAAGACCCTGGCTGATGAGAAGAGATGAAAATAGAACCGCTGCTTTAGTCTGGAGAAAAAAAAAGAGGGTGAAGGAGAGCTAAAAGGTTATGTCTGAGAACAAATTTCAAGAGTTTCCCGGTTTCCAGCTTGAGATTTGCAGTGAAGTGACATTTTTAAAAATAGCTTGATAAGAGCACACAACATGATATCAAGTGGTTACCTGTATTTGTGGAAAACCAGATAGAGTGATTCAAATTACTGCTTCCAGACCTACCTGGAGATAAAGAACTGGAATTACTGACTTGTCAAGGTGTTTCTTTCAAACTTCGAAAGCAGTATTATCAAACTTCAGCTCTAGTTTTGGCTTAGCCTATAAATTTTACCTATTTTTATTCAGCAAAACGCTGAATGCCACAAAATGCCACATATGGTATTTTGACTGTAAGTAATAATAATAATAAATCCCTGACAATTTAATCTTGTCTTAAGAAATAACTGAATTATGAGTATTGTGGAGAACTAAATATATTTAAACACTAACAAAAATGGCAAAATAGAATTATAGAATAGTTTGGGTTGGAAGGGACTTTAAAGATCATCGGGCTCCAACCCTCTGCCGTGGGCAGGGACACCTCCCACCAGACCAGGTTGCTCAAAGCCCCATCCAGCCTGGCCTTTGGAACCCCTCCACCTCAACTTATTTTTAGCATTACTTAAATAAAAGCTCTTTTATTTAACAGCCTCTGTCAGTGAACCTACATTTGAATTTCTACATGATGAGCATAGGACAAATTGCCTCTTTTCTCTGCTGTTTATTCTATGAGACGGGGAAAAAACAGTAACATTAATCTGTCAGAAGAAGGGAGGCACAGAAAATGGACAATGATATCAGGTTTCACATTGAGAATATTTAATTGGCATATATTTTTGCCAGTTCTTACACTTCCAAGATGAATCTCGTGATGGAGATTGCTAAAAACCATTACGTAATTATTCAGGAGATTTATGAGCTTTGTTCTTTTCTTTGAGAAATGATTGTGCCTCTCAGAGGGACTGGGAAATTTGATTAGGAATTTCTCTCTGCAAGAATGGTAGTTAAGAAACCAAGGCAAACAGCCTTTATCAATTGTATGTAAAGACCCATGAAGTTATTCCATCGAGTTTTTCCCCCAAAGCTTGATCTTACTCTACCAAAGACTCATGCAGTGCAGGGTTCCTAGAGCTTGCAGTATATGCACTCTCTTGACCTTGAGTAGGCCGAAGTTTCTTTCTGTCAGAAATGCACTTTTTAAAACTTTGGTCCCAGAAATCAGTTGGGGCAGAAGCTCAAATGTCATTCTTAAGTATCCTTTCGCAAAAAGAAACCTGATCTGTTATATATTCTTGAGTTTTTTACTGAATCATTTTCGACCATTGCAGCTGATGAAGTTCCTTCTGTTTCTCTGAGGGAGAACCCTAGGGAAGCTATTTCAAATGGCAAAGGAACAATTAAACCTTATAAACAGATGGAGAACAAGTGTGAAAAAGGTAAACAGGAAGGTGAAGATATTATACTGAATAGATTACACAGGTGTTTTAGACAATGGTGAAAAAAAGAACAAGGCAAAGCTGGAAGGAAGCTGGTGTTGCTAGTATTGCATAACTGAAGGTGTGAGATCAGACACTACATACAGGCATTTACTGTCACAAGAGCATGAAACCTGCCTGAAAATGATGGTCTCCTTAACCATCAAACTGAGCAGGGACTAAACTTCACTGGAGAAAGGTCGGTGCCAAGTGATCCCAACTGGAATACTTCACCTAGGTCTTCCTAGTTGGCTGATGTTTAAACTGTTCGCAGTCTCATCCTCACAATAACGTTCTAGCTAACATTAATCTCTCACTAAAAATGAGGGACCATGACAGGGTGGAATACATTACTTGTTTGACACCTGTGGGAAGGAAGTAATCCAGAAATAGAGCGCAGTTTTCTGCTCCACTGCTGTAAGTCTTGGCTGTACTTCAGGTAGAGGTGTTACCCAGATGGGTCACCTGTGATGAAACATAAGCAACAGGGGAATGGGAGAAGTGTGGAACAAGATTTCTACATACTACATGGCTCCATATCTATATCTATCTATCTATAATTAGATAGATAGATATAGATATATACAGTGCGATGCTTTGTAGACATGTAGCTGGTTCTTAATAAGCTATGCTGGGTAGCAGGAACAGTATATCAGCATTTGCTTGGCTACTGTTCTCTCATGTCCTGAGCTCACTTGTTCAGAGGTAGATCAGGTTTCTCTATGCCATGTGGAAGTATGTCAAGAAAATAAATGGTTTAAGATAAATTAAATGATGGTAGACATTTTTTTCATACCTGGAAAAAAAGAGAAGATTGAAAAAAAAAAGGAAAGATAAAATCAAAGATATATAAGGAGAAAGAATGAAAAGATGAACCATAGAATCATAGAATAGTTGGAGTTGGAAGGGACCTTCAAGATCATCCAGTTCCAACCCCCTGCCCTGGGCAGGGACACCTCCCACCAGAGCAGGTTGCTCCAAGCCCCATCCAGCCTGGCCTTGAAGCCCTCCAGGAATGGGGCAGCCACAGCTTCTCTGGGAAACTTGTTCCAGTGCCTCACCACCCTCACAGCAAAGAGTGCTGGGTGGTGGATACACTAACAGTTTGCATTAAAGCAGTAGTAAAGAACTATCTGTAAAGAGGAAAATGGCTGAATAATCAGAGAACAGTAACAGGCGGAATCAAGCCCCCACAGTAAATCTCTGATGGTTTGAAATAAATCATTAATAGTGAGAAGATCCTCTCTTTGGCCAAAATAGTAGGGTTAGGGAAAAGTTTAGCACAATGTGATATGCATGGATATGATACCGTACAGAATGACAGATACCTATCTTAAGACTTTGAGGAATGCGGGAAGCAAGAATGATGACAGTAATTTATCAGAACAAAGGTTGAAATTTTGTAGAATTTCCTAACTAATGTGGGATTCATCTTCCTTTGACCTCAGATGACACATGAATATTGAACGGTGAGAAGTAATAGTAGAAAGAAGGAAAAGGGAAACTTGAACTAAAGCCCATCTAACAAGGAAGGCCTTATCAGATCAGATAAATGAAATAAGGGGGGAAAATATAAATAATAAAAGTAGAAAGGAGGCAAAGGCCTTCATTGTTGCACTCAGGGGAAGAAATAAAAAGGACACACATATTCCATGCTTTTTGCTGTTGAATCCACTGCCACTGTTTGAGGAGTAAGCACTGCTTACCATGAGTACCAATGGTAGAAATTGGGCCTCAGTCAGACACGAGAAGAAACTGAGGTGGTTATAGCTGTGTAGGAGCAAGCTGTAGTATTTTCTATGTTGTGGATGCCAAAGGGCATCATCAGGCTTCTGTACTTATTAAATATGATCCCCTTGCAGCCTGACTTGGAGCCAAACGACAGGCTCCAGTAAGAGATGGCATATTTTTTCCATTACTTTCAGTGTTTTCTCTTCTCATTTGTGCCACCCAGTGTACTGTATGTAATTTAGAAGTTTTTACTTCTTGTGACAGAGGCTTCTATGGAGCAAATTGTTAAAAAACATGTTTCTTGAACTGATGTTCCCAGAACTGCAGACAGTAATCAATGCCAGTAGTCATGCAGAGAGGACTTGTCCCAGGGCATGCTGTCTTTTGTGTATAGTCCTGGGTGACTTGTAATTCTTGCTTTTTTGCTTCCACACTCTGTTGCCTTCAAATATGGGAAGCCTGGAGCCTGGAGTCAAGTGACTGCTGGCACCCTCCTGCAAAGAAACTACTGCATGAGCTCCTGTCCTACAGCTACTTTTGCCTTCAGGGTATGATCTTTTGGGGGTAACTTGGAGTTGAGGAAAAACTCTTTGTGTGGTATTCCGGAGCTCAGGTTTGATCCTAACCCACAGTTTTCTCACACTAAAACCCCAGATGTGGGACTGTGGAACCCTAAGATGAGGTTCTTGGACCTTGGGAGGTCTGTATTTAGTAGTGAGTCCTTATTCACAACAGTGTCCAGTTTGGATAGAAGCAAGTTGTGGCTAAGAAATCTTCGCTGAGGGAGAAACTGTGTTTCTCATACGGGCTCAGGCCACCTCTCTGGGAGGCAGAAGCAGCCGCTCCACTCTCTGCTGGGCACTGTTAGCTTGAGTGTGTTGTCAGTGAGAATAGATGTCACAGAAACCAAAGCCCAAACTAAGGTTTTCTCTAGGGTTAAGTCTATGTTTACACTGCAGTGGTAGGCCAGACTGAAGAACAAAAAGCTACTAGACATCAAGTAAATATAATGGTAGATATCTGATTGTTGCGGTAATGAAGAGGTAATTAACAATGTGGTCCTCAATGAGTTCTAAGTTCTTTCTAGTCTGTCTTCCTTTCTCTGTGCTGAGATGCTCAGTTCACTTATCTTTATGGTACCTTACACCACACAGACTTCTTTATCTGTTACCATTATCCAAGTAGGTACTACTTCTATCCCCAAGTATACAGTTTCTATGAGACAGACTGTCTTCATAAAATGACTTACAGAACTGCTGGTAACAAATTTTATGACACTTTGCATGAATTTTTCATGTGCAACTCAGAGTATGATTTATTAGTCCTTTAAAACATTGTTCAGCCTTCTAGAGGTGTTATAGTTCATGTAACAAATTACATAATGTAGTTAGCAGGAGTTTTTCAATAAGGTATTAAAAAAAAACCCAAACCGAAACACAGAAAATTCTTTATTCCCTGTCCTGGTTTGTTGTAAAGCAGAAAAAACTTTCTATTCAGTGATTTTACATCTTGGAAAAGAGATGTAAAGTAGAGAAAACTGCTCACTTGTAGAGTGATAAGACCAATGTATGCATTTCATGCCAAGGAACAGTATGCAGAGAGGTTTTTGCTTACACTTATTGCTCTAACAACCAAGGTCAGCTAATATCATTATTTGCCCCAACGAAGGGTCAGAAACAGAAATGTGTAGAGGGGTCACGCCTGTGGGGAGGAGATGTCCCAACCTGACTAACTGGGGTGTTTGATCCCATCTGCCCCATGCTCAACATGAAAGCTGAGGGAGCAAGGGGTCAGCTCTTTTTCTGCAACAGCCAGCATCTGGGGAGGACCCTGTCTGTTCGTCTGCCTTTGATCCTGATCTGAGCGTTCCTGACTTCAGATCTGGAATCCAGTTCCCATCCATTGCTGAGTCCAGTCTGGGACTTCCCCAGTGCCTGCCAGTGACATCATCCTGGAAGCTTTATGCGGTTTTGTAGATATTGTATCTATTTCATTATTTCCTTTAAATTTTATTATTAATATTTCATTAAAGCAGTTTCAATCCTTCTAAACATGTAAATCTCTTCATCTCTCTTCTTCCTCTCCTTGGAGTGAGAGGTAGGGGAAGAGCATTTGATGCTGTCATAGACCAACTTGGCCTAAACTACATCCCCTTACAAGCAAATTCTGTTTTTCAAGGCATGTATTTTTGATCTGCTTCTATTACAACTTTATCAAGAGATGAGTTCTGGCAGTATTTATTCCTAAAGGCATGTCAGCAGTGTCAGATTCCTTGCAGTTGTACTGTATCTGTTTATAAGGTCTTTTTTCCCCCTATTATTTCCAGTCCTGCTAAGCATTTGATTCTGCAGTTGAAGGATGTTTGTTGCCTGCATAGTTGGGTTACTTATTTGTGGTTTTAGTTATATAAAAAAGTCCTAGATTCTTTTTCCAGTTCTTTAAACAATGTCTGGTTTTATTTTATTTTGATTGTTAATAAATTAGTTTTAATTCAATTATTTTGGCCTGCTGAACAATGGCATGTAACAGGGAGGGAGTTTTGGCCTGCATTAAATACCCTTGGGCTAAAGTTAATATGGCCACGTTATGTTTTTATCAGACAGAATGTAACTTTTAATTGCCACAGCATTTACAAGCTTTCTCCTAAATACATTTCATCCAGAACCCTTAAAATCTGACCACCTGTACTGTCTGTGCCCCTAGGCTCTCTGGTGTAATTCTTGGCACTGTCTCTCCTTTTTTAATTCAATATAACCTGAAGAAGATGTAGAAGATTTGTTTCCAGAGAGAGCAAGGGTTTATTTTCAGATGGAGCAAAGACATCCCAAATAACTTCAATTGTTAGATCCCTCTTTAACAAAAAAAAAGTAAAAAAAAGTAATCCATCCACCCAAGTAAGCTGTGGCATGTCAATCTTTCTTTCTAAGCTTCTTGGAACACAGTGAGAACGGTAATTAAATTATCATTCTGTATTAAACTGAGGTTGGTCAAATTTGAGTTAGCTCAGCTGGGTCCCGTGAACTTGTAGAAAACCAAGTTTGCAGCCAGTGATTGAGAAGAAAACGACAGTTTGGGCAGCCAGGATGCCTGAGTGCAACAGCCTGTGCTCTTGTGCAATAAAAGCTCATAAATTCAAGGAGATCAACTAGTGAGCAAGACTGACACTTTCCGAACAGTAATTATAGCAGTTCTTCCCATGTCATTCTTTTTGCTTTTGCTGTTGATTTAAAGCCAGGAATTACACACTTCTTTTGTAGAACTGATAGTGTAAGAAAGTACTTGTTAGTTTTTGAGGGCTATTCCCACTAAGAACTTAGTTGGTATTTCCTATGATAAAACTTCTGTCAGAGATTTAATGAAACTGGACTAATTTAGTCAATTATTGATTGAAAGTGTAAACCATTTGAACTCAGTTTCTCAGTATCTTATTAAATAATCATATTGGTTCATAGAGTGAGCCTATCCTCTATAGACAAATCAATTTAATCTACCCTTCCTATTTATTTGTATAGCTTTTTTTTTAATCTTTAAGATACTTATCTTCAGATTGCTTCAGTAACAGAAGGAAGCATAGTTGTGTTCTTACTCTTTCTTCTCTTTAAATGCACAAAGAAATGAAGACAGATTGAATAAGCCATTTAATTGCTGAAAGACGCAGATAGATGTCTGATAAATTTTACAGTCATTTACATGAGAGAGGCACTTAACCCAATTAGTTGTTCTGGCAGCTTCCGGCAACAGTCACACAGAAAGCATCTAAGTGTCTGTGTTCTATCTGAATCCCAAACTGTGATAATGCAAATCCCACTTTGTTGCCAGAAATGCCCCGTTTGGATTTCAGGGTTTGGTCTTTGTGCCCTCGGTAAGCAAGAAGTTGTTTTTCTGGGTTTGTGCAGAAGCTTGATTTGGAACAAAGGGACCTGGTCCTGACCTAGTTCATGCCTAAGTCTGAGCTGGATTTAGAAATGGTGTTTCTCTGCAAATGTCACTTGAGGGGCACAGTCTGAAAACATTCTCGTGGACAAGATGCAGGTGCTTCCCTCTTCTCCCTCCTTCCTCCTCCCTTTTTTTTCCTTCTAAACAATAGGGGAGGAAGTAGCTTCTCATAGAAAAAACTTGCAAGTTAAAGGATGTGAGAAACCCAGGTCTTATTCTCTCTGTAACCTTCCCACTTGCCTGGGGAGCATGCTGCATACCAAGACCCTAGCCTGGCTGGGCAAGAATGCTTCTGCCCAGGGTTGCAGCTTTGCTTGGCAGAGATGTGAAGGTTCATGAGGCTTAGGATAAGTCATGATGAGCAGAAGGGAGCATAAATTGTCTCAAACTCCAGCCCAAACCCTGCGTTTGGATAGTAGTGGTGTCCCACAATGGTTGGCTATCAAAGGGAAGCATGACAATTACCCACACTCACCCAGCTGGATTTTTTTTTTGGGAGGATGAACCTATATGGTTTTTGAGGCAGAAACCAGGATCAGTGACCTTCAGCAAGGCTCTACATATCCCACACACTTAAGATACTTTTGCAGATACAAGTGTCAGCAAAGTACCAGACTTGACACATGCTCATGCAACGCGTTTGACTCTGCCCCATGGTTAGCTCTAGCATGTTGCACACTCATAGATGAGGTTACTCTCATTCCCAGTGTAAGGTACTTTTCCCTTTCTTTTTCAGATAGAATCTGTGTCTCATTCAGTAATCCGGAATATCTAGGCAGAACCAGGCTGCAAAAAGTCAGAGCCCAATTCTTTAGCCTGGAGAAGGCTGAGGGGAGACCTTATGAATGCTTCCAAGTATCTGAAGGGTAGGCTGAAGGAAGATGGAGCTAGACTCTTCTCAGTAGCACCCAGTGACAGGATGAGGGGCAACGGTCACAAGCTGGAACACAAAAAGTTCCATTCAAATAGGAGGAAAAACTTCTTTCTGGTGAGGGTGCCAGAGCCCTGGCAGAGGCTGCCCAGGGGGGGTGTGGAGTCCCCTTCTCTGGAGACCTTCAGGCCCCATCTGGATGCAGCCCTGAGTGCTGTGCTCTGGGCAAAGTTGTAGATGTGGTACTTGAAGGCATGCTCTAGTGCTCTAGTGGCCAAGATTGTTGGGTTGGGTGATTTGTTTTGGGGTTTGGTTTTTTGGTGGGGTTTTTTTGTGTGTTCTTTTTTGTTAGTTTGTTTTTGGGTGGTTTTTTTTTCCGATTTTTTTTTTTCCTTCCGTTTGTTTGGTTTGGTTTTAGGGTTTTTTTTGGTATGTGTACGGTTGGACTTGATGATCTCAGAGGTCCTTTCCAACCATGAAAATTCTGTGATTCTGTAAAAGCAGGAGTAAGCAGTGGTTCAAAGACGAGGGTAGAGGCTAGTGAGGTGAGAGGGTGGCAAGAGGAAAGAGCAGTATGAGGATTTTGGGGAATTGCTGCTCTATGCTCTATTGTGCACCTTGTTTATAAAATTCTGTTAAGGTCCTGAGCTGTCATTAAGCATGTGCTGAATTTAGGGTTGCAGTGAAGCATGTAAATACCAGAGAGAGACAGGATTTCAGACATCTCCATGGCAATATCACATTATGTGCAACATTTACTAATGGTAAGTGGGACCAGATAATTTTAACCCAGATGTTTGCTAGTTAGGATCTGAAATTAGCCATAATTTTGATGGAGGGCATCCTTGTTCATGAAGTTGCTAAGACTTGGGGAGTGGGGGACAGGCAGTTTTTGAGCCCGAATGGAGAAAATGGTTTTTGCCTAAGAGGAGAATAACACTTGTAGCTAAACCCCTGTCATGGTTCAAAGGTGATAAGCAGGCTTGGAAACTACTTGATACTTGATTTTCTAAATATGAATTTTGGACTGAAATTATATGGCTGAAAAGTGTTTGCTTTGAGCAAAAGTTGCAGTGGGTCTCTGGGCAGTGTTGTGTGTCATCACATAGCTTTGTTTCAGAAGCTCTTCGTTCACATCACAAAGCAGGGCTCTCGCAGATCTGTAGCATTTGTGAATTTTATTTACACTGTGACAAAATATACTAGCCAATTACTGAGGCAGAGCATAACTAAAAGGTTAGAGGAGGGCAGATGAGAGAAATGTGTCTGCAAAACTGTGCCCGTGGCTTTTTGCTTGACCTCCAGCATGTCACTGCTCCCTCTGACACAGGTCAGTAATTTTTCATGTCTTTCAAGAGCTGAAGGAGGACATTAAATACACTTTAGTTCTATTTGTGTGTTTTTATAAAGTCACAGTGAATTGTGACAATTTCACCTTCAGAAGAGGAAAGACAAGCAATATTTCCTTTGGTTTCTGTATACTGAAATCCTTTGGAAAGAATCTTGACTATGAGCTGAGCTTTCAGAAATACTGAAGACCTTTGCTTATGGGTATGAATACACTCCTGTCTCTATCAGTGAGACTTCACCTGACACGTTCCAGTATTGTATTTGTCTTCCTCATGACTATGTTATTCTGGTAGCTCATACTTATCCTTGGCTAACTAGTACATGCAAATCCATCTCCTCTTCCACTATTTCCCATTGAGGAGGTTACCATTTATGTTAGGAAGGCTCTTTACACTAACCTGTTATTTAAAACCCTTGTACTTCATATAACTGGAAGTTCAGCATACCTTACTCCTCTCCTTAGGCCGTTTAATTCTCACACTGTTCTGATCTTCACCTGTGTTACCAGTGATTTCTCAGTGATGAGACTGAGCACCAGAGCAACCTTGTCAAATAGGACAGTCTCCACACTGTCTGCTTGTGATTATAAAGAAACGTTTGTACAAACCACACTGATACAGAGAAGATATTTGGTCATTTCTAATGGTGCCATCAGACTGGGAGGAAAATGGAAATGTTTTTTCAAAACTGGGAAAGTGCAATGTTTTACTAGTGTTGCTATGGAAATTAGTACCAGTACAATGTGTACTTCTTGTTCCTCAGTTCTTATGCCTCATGTGCAGCAGTTTCTCCTAAGATGACTCTTAGGAATAACATCAGGATGCCAGAGAAATCTGCAAGTCTGTTATCTCTTACCTTCCTCTTTTCTGAACTGATGCAGACAGAGGAGCTCTGTTGGTTTGGCACTGCAGAGAGAGCACGACTATTGCAGAATCACACAAAGCTGTGTGCACTGAGTGAGCAAACTGAACAACCAACCCTCCCCCAAAAACCAACAAGAAGTGTCCTCCCCTGGGGTGGGTGGAAGGACACAGTCTAATTTGCGGTGTACCTGTGGGAAAGGAAAAGCCCAAAATCCTGCATTATTAATTCCACTGTAATAAGCTCAAAACAGGACAGAAGCACTAGTTGCCTCTGGAATTGATGAAGCATGGTGTCCTGAGCTGTTCACTCTCACGTGGGTCAGATGTGTGCTGCTGGAATAGCCTGCTCGCCGGAGTCAGCAGAACCCTGACTAATTGTTATTGGATGGGTTATGGTTTCGGAAATGGAGACAATTGTATTATTTTCAGAAGTGAAAAGACTTTGTCTGTCCCGTTGCCACCTTAGGACAGTAACCACTTCCTACTAAAAATCCATCTTTCCTTCTGTCAAATTAGTTTTGTCTCTTTAAGTTTATTCGGGATCCAAAACCTTTTCCTTCTGTTTTGGATTTTGTGTGTGTTTGTTTGTTTAGGTGTTTGGGTTTTAAGGGGGCTCTTTTGCTTGTTTTTGAGTTTGAGTGTTTGTTCCAAAATGCAAGACTGAAGATCACTCGCTCCACTCACTACAAGTACAAAAGTGTAGGAGGAATTGTACAGGGAATAAGCAGATGGCTAAATGTAATTCAGATGTAATTTCTGTCGATATAAGTGAAATTATATAAATGTGGACTAGTGCTGTCAATTTATTTAAAAGTGAACATAATTTTTACTGTAAGTTTGCCGCCTGTGCTAACCCTCGTGAAAAACTTAAATATTTAAATAGAAATACATGCAAAAACATAGGTTGGTTTTGTTGGTTTTTGGTTTTTGTGGTTTTTTTTTGTTTGGTTGGTTTTGGTTTTGTTTTTTTTTTTGAGATATCAGCAGAGGCTGTAGAAGAATGATCCAAGAACCTATTAATAGTGGATAGTCTTGTCAAATGATGAAAATTTCAGATTTCAGGTGATGTTTAAATGACTAAAGCTACAACCGTGATTGTGAACCAAAACTGAAGGAACTTTATTCAGAGAAAATAATTTGGCAAAGGAATATAGAACCAGATAAAAGGCAAAAAAAAAAAGAAAATCCAAATAGCCCCAGATGTTTAGAAGCTGAATTCTTTTCCATGGTTCCCAGTGACAGGACGTGAGGCAGCAGGCACAAGCTGGACCATAGGAAGTTCCATTTGGATATGAGGAAAAACTTCTTCCAGGTGAGGGTGGCAGAGCCCTGGCAGAGGCTGCCCAGGGAGGGTGTGGAGTCCCCTTCTCTGGAGACCTTCAAGCCCCACCTGGATGCAGCCCTGAGGATGTTCTCTGGGCAATCCTGCTTTGGCAGGGGAGTTGGACTGGACGATCTCTAGAGGTCCCTTCCAACTCTGACAATTCCTTGATTGTATTTTATCTGGGTAGCATCTCAGGAGAAGTTCAGTGGCTGAGGACTGGAGTCTCAGCTGCTGAGAGCGGGCAGATCTCTGCTGGAACTCCTGGAGTTTTGATAATTAACACCAGCTGACACTCAGCTGCAAGGACTCAAGTGCTACAGTTTGTATGTCTCTCAGTAGTAATATTTACAATGTGTGCATTTCCATTATGTGCACTAATGCCAGTTGCATTTCCCAGATGTGCAGATCTTTGGGTGAAACCCTATTCTTATGTCTTAGAACCAAATACGTTCTTATTTTTCTGAGAAATAACAGTCTTGGTTGTTTTGGTTTTTTTCCCAAGAGGGTGGGAGGACAGAAGAGATGGGTTTTTTTTTGTGCCTGGGACTGAATGGCAGTATGTTTATGTTGAACAGCCTTTGCTCAGAGATGTGTTTTGCTGTAATGCTTTCTGCCTTCTGTTTGTGTGGTCTGAGATCAGAGAGATGATTTGCTTCTGTTTCCCACAAGGCTGAGGACTAGCTGAAGATGTTACGGAAAATGTCACAGGAAGCAGCATGCTGAGATAGGGAAAGAACACAAGAACGTTGTGAGTAATTGCACTGGAGACTGTACAGCAATAGCTCCAGCTTGGCCAGAAAACAAACAAACTTGGCCAGAAAACAAACTTGGCCGGTGAAGCTCAGAGGAAGACACCTAAAACAAACCATTGTTTATTCTTAGTGTAAGCTCCATTCCACAAGATGCAGAGGAGGGTGTAGTTGAAGCTTAGCACGAACATAAATTTATTGAAGGAACTAGACTTCACAGCTACATTTATCCTAAGCAGAGTGTATCTAACAGTTTGCCTCTCACAACTCGCCGTAGGCCGCACTGAACAAGAGTTTGGGCACGCTTGAAAAACCACCACCACTAAAAGCTGCAGAGCTGCTGCTATGTTATTTTTCTCTTCACTTGAATGAGTTCTGGTCTTATAGCACGGAGGCACAGCAGGGCTATATTGGATAGGGAAAAGCAACAGCAAAACATCCTTGAGCGGCCTTCAGAGCTAGTTTCTGCTGCTTTTGTTTGACAATAACCTTTCAGAGACTTAACGAGGAGCACTTAGAGCAACAATTTGACTTTGCTCAGAAACTTTCCATAATTTTCGAGATTTTCCTACGATTTACTGTTAGAATGCTACTTGTTCTTTCATTATTCACTTTAAAATCATATTTATGACAAAAAAGACATGAAAAATGGAGCCATTATCATTCATTTACTGTGAAAGTATAGAGAAGCACAAATGGTCTAACAGTTTCTCTCTGCTCTACAAGACAGCCCAAATGAGTCTACAGGATAATAACGGTGACTATTGAGTTCATTGTGTGTGCTATCAAACTATTCATACACCAAAGTTTTAAAAGCACAGTGCAAAATCAGCTTCAAATCTGAAGATCATACCATCTTGTTAGCACAGATTGTTGGAAGGGTGGACTGTGAGAGAATTAAAAATGCTTATAATGAGTTTACATAATTAGATATGTAAATAAAAATATCTGATGGTCACCAGCAGTACCCCACCCCTTGGCTGCCAAAACCCAAACCAGAAATGGGTTGGTATGATACACCTTTATGTTTCATTGAAGAAACTGACCTAATGATGTCTGTTCTGGTGAAAGGCTGGCCATCTCATTTATGCTCTTTCCAAATTCTCTTTAATGCAAGTCCTTGTTTTTTCTTCTCATCAACCAAAATTATAGTGCTTGAAGCCCTTGGAATTTTATAGTAGGATAAAAAGGTCTTTACTGCCCAAACCTTGCTACTGTGATAGTGTTAGATACTCTAAGGCTAACTCTAAATTTCGTATGAAAAGATGACTGAAGACATGAAGTATAATGTCTGAAGTAACCATGTCCAGTTGATATATGTAAAAAACAGTGAAGCTGTAGCAGTCCAAGCTAGTAGGACACCACATTGCTTATCCATCCATTGCACTTACTCCAGGGTTCTCCTGCCTGAGTTAGGTTGGTTTCTTTCTTTTGTATCTTCAGTCACAAAACATAGACACCCTGCTGGACTGTATTTAACTGAATTGCTGTATAAAGCTAGGAAACAAACTCGTCATGGGTAATTTATAAAATCAAAAGATTTTTTTTTTTTTTGTACAGTAAGTAATCAGCTCACTTTCTGAATTTGTTAGTGATTAAGAGTTAGTTGAATTTTACTATTGAGTTTTCATGTGTAGTGCATGATAAGTACTCAATTTCCAAAGTTGGTGTTGATTTGCACACAGTGTCTTCTCCTTCTCTGACTTGATTTCCATAGTATGGAAAATTAATATGAGAAACTCATATGAAAATAGGAGTATTAATATGAGAAACATGACTCTAATCGTAGCAGTGGAAGTGTGGAACTGATTAGTGGTGTTCTGTAAATTTTCATTTAATCTTCAGTATTTGCTTGACTGTCCTTCCAATAGTGCGTGCAACTGAAAGTGATAAGGGCAGAACCTAAATAAACTAATACTGTTATTTTTCTGCCACTTTATCTAATTATTCCTAGGAGTTCTTCATTCTGCCCCAGAAAGTGATCTGTTCTTCGATCTGAATTCAATTAATTCAACAATTAATCAGGAATGCTGTATCTTAATGAGGCTCACTGAAATTCTCATGTTAAACTGAGTAATTAGCACAATAATAAGAGTTCATGTTCCCTCAAGGACCTTCTTGCAAATGAGCGCTATGGTTCAAGGATTTTTTGCAGAGTAAATAAACTATAGAAGTCAGGAGTAGAATATTACCTACAAATGTGGTTTCCCCATCATGTACAGGTTACAGGAGATGGAATAAGAAATAGAACTATAGAGAGAATGTCCCCTCATGAGCAGTGCAAAAGGGTAAGCAAAATATATTTAAAACCCAAGGGTATGTCAGTGCAAACAAATGAACATTATCATAGAATCANCTATGTTGAGGACTCCAGAGCTGGACACAGGACTCCAGGTGGGGTCTCACAAGTGCAGAGCAGAGGGGGAGAATCACCTCCCGTGAACCAGTTAAGAACTGGTGGCAGCTGCTAAATTCTATTGAAGTGGTCTTGTATCTGAACACCTAAAAACTTAAGGTTTGTGGAAGTAAATGGCACTGCCCAAGCTTTCAGCCAAAGCCAGTGCAGTGTGGGAAGAAATTAAATAGGGGGTTTCTTGCCTTTTGTTTTTAAATTTTGCACAGAAGATTGTGTGATATTAAGAAGAGGGAAGATAGCTGTGTATGTGAACTTACACCACTAAACGACACAAAAGTTGGCTGTGGGACCTGTAAAATCCCCTGTTACCTCTAGACAACAGGGCCATCATTCCAAAAAGGAGGTAATTTTTTGGTGTATTTCCACAGACCTAAACTTCAATCCTGAAATACCAAGCTGGCCTTTATCTTCTGTGGGAAGATCATTGCTTTTCTTGGAATTTGAGAGTACTTTAGCCTTTCTGAAGCTTAATCTGAATTAATCTGAATGTTTTTCTCCATGTTTTCCAAAAGAAATGGGTTGTCATTTGTGGCTGTTGTATTCTGTCATCTTTTAGCAGAAATTCACACACCTAATGTCTCAGCATTTGTATTCTTTCTGTTGGCAAGAAAACTAGATACACTTCAGTGTCTGTTTAAAATAGAAGCATCTGGAGTAGCTAAATCAAAAACATGCAGCGGGGAGGTTGGGAGGTGTGTGGTTGTGGCTTTTTTCATATATTAAGTGACGTTAAAAAAATGCAGAACTCTACATTTCATGTAGATTTCCTAAAAGCATGTTTAAAAAAAAAAGAAGGAAAATTCACATCTCTGTTTTACATTTAGTACATAACTTTACCACAAGTTTGTACATCATATTTACTTATTTAGGAGTGACATAGAACGTATGTTTGAGCATTAAGCAATATTTTGCGTAGTCTGATACAATATTAACTACAATACTTGCTCATGTACACAATTTATTGTTTATAACTCAATTTATTAATCTGCTGAGTCCAGTTTCCTGATTACTGCTAATGAAAAGTTCACACGAGCTGTTTTCTTCAGATTTAATAATTCAGTGGAGGATCTCTGAGCACTTTCCTTATGTTTTTATGCTAAATATTTAGAATCTCAACATGACTCTCATCACTAAAATGCTGCAATTAAGGTCTTACGTGATGTCCTTAGCTATTCTGAACGGGAAAGACAAGATTTGATCTTTTCTCAAAGAGAAATATTTTGGAAAGGATGGGCAAATCTGGTTTAGCTTTTTCTAACTAAAAGTAGTGTGAAATAGTACTATCTTCTTCCTTTCATAGATGCAATGAACGTTACCTTTAGATCACACTCTCAGTAGTCACAGAAACAGCTGAGACACCAGGGCAGTCAGGCTGAAGAACCCTGCAAATGCATGAAGTAAATACAGGATGGCATATTGTGAATGTTGAAGAGTAAATTAAATTGGAATTATTTTTTCATCATGCTTTATTATGGGAAAATGATTTCAAAGAGTTCTGCTGTCTTGAGGGAAATGCGCTAATTTTAGATCTTGAATGTTTTTCCCTTGAACTGTGAGCCATTGGCCTTGAGTGGCACAGGAAATGGTAAAGGGCAGCAGCCAAAGCTGCTGGAAAACAGCTGATGTCTAAGTTTTCTGAGCAACAGCTGCAAAATGCTTAAAATTAACAATGTTTTAACACACAGGGTGATTTGAGCCAGCTCTCCACAGATGTAAATCTGTTACTGCAGTGGCATTCCTCTGATTTACACCATTGTAGGCTGTCTAGGAAAGAAAAAACAACAGTCAAAACATCTTTCCTAACTTGTTTTTGTTCAGCTGAAAATAGAGATTCTGAGTCTTCTTTAGTTTTCCATAAACTAGCTCTGTTTCATTGGTATTGCTCTGAACTCTCACTTGGCTACGAAAAGGATCAAACCTATTCATGTTGTCTCATTTTAAATGATGTTCTTTGATTTTTTGGTACTAGTGTGATACTCTCAACCAGTTCAGCTGCTGTTGTAAAAGGCTCAGATAATCTATAAGTGATTATCTTCCTTACAGTTCACAGGTTTCATGGACTTCTTCTCATTAAACAAAAAAGCTCATCTGGATGCAAAAGACTAATTTGGAATGACTGATTTGGAAAGGCTAATTGGCTGGCTGACACTCCAGAGGGCTGTGCCACCATCCAGCATGACCTGGCCAGGCTGGAGAGCTGGGCAGAGAAGAACCTCATGAGGTTCAGCAAGGGCAAGTGTAGGGTCCAGCACCTGCAGATGAAGAATGCCAGGCACCAATACAGGTTAGAGATGGACATGCTGGAAAGCACGTCTGAGGAGAAGGATCTNATTTAAATATGAGACAAAACTTCTTTGGGGTGAGAGCATCAGAGCCCTGGCAGAGGCTGCCCAGGGAGGGTGTGGAGTCCCCTTCTCTGGAGACCTTCAAGCCCCTCCTGGATGCAGTCCTGAGAGCTGTGATCTGGGCAACCCTGCTTTAGCAGGGGAGTTGAACTGCATGATCTCTAGAGGACAGAATTTAGCCAGGGAGTGACCTCTATGTTAGATGTCTACGAAGAATTAGACAGGGAATTTTCTGCTGAGACACTTTCGCACTAGAACATACTCTTATCTGTAAGTGAAACACTTTAGAAGTGACTTCCCAGCTTTAAATTAAGTAATTGTTCAGGAAAAGCTACTCAGCTTCAGAGTGGAAACTGCTCAAAACCAGAGGGATCCTATTTGTCTCTGTTCCTTGTTTTGAAAGTTCTCTGAGTATAGATTGGATCTTTTAATAATGACATTTCAAAATGTGAAAATAGTTCCTTGGCCAACTGTTCTCTAGAGAGAAAAAAAGAGAGGAGATCTGTGAAACCTGAAGAAGGACCGTAAAGTTATAACTTGGTGCTTTAGATAAAGCATAGGTTTTAGGTATTAGTCTGCTTTTAGAGACCAAATTAATCCACTTTCAATAACAGCAAGTAATTAAATGCCGTTTTCAGAGAATTTAAATCTCAGAGAAATAAAGTTTAGGGCAAGCAATATCAATTAACAGGCTGAAAGTAGGGAAAGCTACATCCAGCAATGTGTGGGAACTGAAGATTACGAATGTACATAAGCTTTCCAGTCAAGCTGGTGCCAACAGATTTTGAAAAATGCAAACAAAATGGAATATTTATTAACCAGAAAACGAGGTGTTGCCCTGACCTTCATGGATGAATGAGAAGTAGCGCCAACAGCAGCAACTCTGATAAAACACAATGCCTTTCAGTTTGTGGCCGTGATTGTTGTTGCTGTTATTTAAAGCTGTGAAAAGCTGCAGTTCTGCATACAAAAACGTCCCGAGTGTTGATCTTTTCACGCTGAGTAATCTTGAGTTCAGTTCTTGCTGTGTTTTCAAGTATATATTAAACTATCAATAAAAGGCTTCAGGAACTGCTCTTACTAGTTTGTTAAAGTAAGCTTCATCTTTATTATTTTTTTAAGTAACATCCAATTCCTTATTTTCTGTTTTTCCTAGAGTAGGATTCAAACAGGAATCATTAACTATCTGCACTGATTCTTTTTCTCCATCTTTGAAGAGGCAGAGTCACAATCTTACGTACCCACAAAGGCTCAAAATGTAATTTTTTAGGTACTGCAGATAGAGAATACCGACTCCTTTAGCAAATAACAAAAAGATACTTATCAGGTGTAGGATACCCTCCAAGTCTATCCGGTAAAATTCCTATTAATATGTGTTTGAATCATTAATTAAGAGAATATACTGCAACAATCTGAAGAATGACGCTGTGAATGGAACTAGGAAAAGGAAATACTCTGTATTTTTCTAATATAGACACTTAAGACTTTTTATTGATTCCCTTAATTATTTTTCATGTACAATTCCATACTTGGGTGTTTCACCCTTTCCTGAGGTTTATCAGGGGGGTTGGAACTGGATGATCTTTAAGGTCCCTTCCAACTCTAACCATTCTATGATTCTATGTTTCTATCACTGCTTGGGAAGTTGATGAAAACTTGAAAATGCATAGTAGGGACCAAACTACAGGAATGTTAATTTGTCTTCTGAAATAAAAAAAAGTCAAGTCCTGCTGTTTGCCAGGTAATGCATATCACAGAGTAAAATTCCTTTCCCTTTCTTGTTTTTATTTCCCCCCCAGTTTGCCACAATGTGATTTAGATGGTTCTGTTGACGACGAATCATTTGTCAACATCTCCTTGCAAATTTCCCTTTGAAGAATTAAGCCACACTGCTGTGGCAAACTGCTTTGTTGCTTCTGCAGCTGCTGGCTTATTATCTCTCTGTCTTCTCACTTTTCTTAGCAACAAAAACCATCTCAAGCTTTCTCAAACCAAGAGGTTACGCTAGAATGATTTCAATGATTTGCTTTGTTTACATTTGATGTCTGTTACAGCAGCACATCCTGAGTTTTTCCCACAGACTTTAATAAACGTTGGCTTTTTGGGTTACAGTGCTAGTGTATGGAACACAACTTCTCAGGGTGCTTCTCAACGTGATTTTGAATCCAAACCAGTTTCTCTGTAGTTGCCTGTGTGACCCCACCTTTCTGGCACACCTGGGAAGCACGGATGGCTGCTTGCAGGAGAAGGGACTGCACAAGCTGCTTCTGCTGCCAGGAATTTGTATATCAGACAGTGACCTGAAAAATATCTTCTGCATGGACTCCAGTAAGCACTCTGGCAATTATTGACCCAACTAAAATCTTGTCTTCTCTCATTCCAGAAAATACGACGTGTTTTCTGTACATAGGATGTGTCATGGCTCACAGGTAACATTGCAGTGACTGTTGTGCTGAATATCTCAGCAGGCATTTAATTCATCAAAATAATTAGCTCAGTTTTCTGAAATGCTTTTGGTTTAGTCCATTTTATGTCAGTGTCTTGTTCGTGATAAATACAAGGAAAAATTAATCTTTAAATTCCAAATTATTTATGTTATGAGAGCTATTCTACCTGCCTCTGTATCCTCCTGTATGCTAAAATTATCCTGAGGAGTTTCACACTCACTTTTTTCATGTCAGCACTCCTTGATGTTCTTTCTGCACTATGCATGTAGAGAAATCCAAGATCCACTGTGTATAGGCTTGATTTCAGAGGGGAAAGTGTTTTTGAGACTCGGGATGCAAGATGACATGCTCCTTGTTGTTGTTCTAGACCTTTGTTTCAGCTCACCTGTTCAACTTAGGATTTAGATTTAGCACGTTTAGCACAGGATCAGGCAGAGTCCAGGTATTTTTTCTTAAGGGAAGTTTCAACCGTGCTTTTCCCCTGAATTTTCCACTCTCACCTTTCCCAAAGGGTTGGTTGGTTGAGCCTGGATGCAAAATATTCAGAGTAATCAAGGAAAGCATCTACCAAGAAACCTCCAGACCCTCCACAAGGAACTGGTCTGCTGCCGTGTTCTTCCCTCAAGTTTCAAGTGTAAAAATGTTGGTTTGAGGTATTACTGTAGGCGGAAAAAACCCCTCGAGCTTCAGTACTAGACAATGTGGTCTAAGCCAAATGGAGAACCTCTTTTCAATGTTTTGTGGTGAGTTGCTGTTGGAAGTCTGCTAAAGTTTTATTTAACCTCTTCTTTTGTGTGTGGAATGAATGAAGTACAGGTTATATATTGCAGAAAAAGGAGGAAAATACTAATTTTTTAACGAGTATTTCTAGATGTGGATACAAAGAAAGTGGAAGTCAGGGGGAGCTTTGAAATTTGACCCGTTTAATTCCTTAGATACAGTATTCCCTGGATTCATAGTGGCAAAAGTACATTTTGGAAGCAGTAGTTATGTTTTGACATCTATCCCCATCTAGTGTCTCTGTGTGTTATTAGCAAAATCACCCATCTCTGGTGTCTCCCGATTCCACTCGTATCCCCCAGCACAGGACAGAAAAAAAGTCTGCTTTTTGCATAGCACTTTGTGTTAAAACACATTCTTTTTGTAATGGATTTCAGTCTTTTGTGGCTAATATACAAATACTCCTTTTTGACTGTCTCCCAGAAATTAGTGAGGAGCTATCACAGGCACAGAAAGTGCAGGTACGCAGTCACACCTGCAATTTTGGTGGAGAGAAGTATGTGGTGGATGCGAGTGGATCGAAATTCCAGCAGCTCTGAACTGGTGAATTTGCAAAGAGTGCAGGGAGGAGTGTGGCTCCGTGCCTTTCAGTTGGCTACAGTGCTAACAAATGCAATTAAAAAATAAAATAAAAGCCCTGAAAGCTGTGGAAAAACCCCGAGAAACCCCCAAATTGAATATAATTTTCCCCAATTTGGTGAAAATCGGGTCCCTGCATTGCGAGGGCGCGGGCAGTACACCGCTGTGTCCGCCAGGCGGCAGCAGCGAAGCACAGAGCGCTACCTACTGCGCATGCGCCCTCCCTCCTTTCTCCGGGGGACCGGCTTCCCCTCGCAAACACGGGGCTGCGACTCCCGCAACTCTCTGCACTGGCGGGTATCGGCCGCCCCGCTTCAAGGATTTTGGGCGAGAAGCCGGCCCTGCAGGTGGGGAGGCGCCTGCTGCCCCCTCGGCCGCGCTTCTCCGGCTCCCACTGTCCTGCTCTCCCGCTCAGCTCTTTCGGGGGCGTCTTCACCATGGCAACCGCTCCCTGGTGGATTGACCGGACAGTGGACCAATCGCGAGGTTTGAAAGACGGAGCGGGCCAATAGGTGCGCGGCGTGGGCGGGCCGAAGCGCTCCGGAAGATAAAGGGTGAGGGGAAGATGGCGGCGACTGCAATGGCTGAGGTGAGCGGCGGCGGCGAGCCTGGGGGCGCTGGGCTGTGGGGGTCTGCGCTCCCCCAGCCCTTCGGCATGGCCCGGGAATGGTGCAGAGGGAGAATCACAGAATCATCCAGGCCTCTGAAGGTACCTCCAAAGGCCATCTAGTCCCCACCTCCCCACTGTCACTCATCAGGGACACCCCCAACCAGCCCAGGTTGCCCAGGGCCTCATCCAGCCTCACCTGGAATATCTCCAGGGAAGGGGCCTCAACCACCTCCCTGGGCAACCTGTGCCAGTGTTCCACCACCCTCAGAGTAAGGAACTTGTTCCTCATATCCAATCTAAATCTGCTCTTCTCCAACTGAAATCCATTGCCCCTCATCCTGTCACAGCAGGCCTTTGTGAACCAATCCTCCCCAGCCTCCCTGTAGGCCCCTTTAGATACTGGAAGGCTGCTATTAGGTCTCATTGGAGCCTCCTCTTCTCCAGGCTGAACAACCCCAGCTCCCTCAGCCTGTCCTTGTAGCAGAGGTGCTCCAGAGTTCTGTCTACAGAACTTTGAGGGTTCCACAGAAGTCTGAGGGGGATCCACAGGGGTCTGGGGGAGGGGGGTGTGTGTGGCAGTGTGATTTCCCTGGTTTTCACCTCCTTCCCCCCCACTCTGGCTGCTACTCAGGCCACGGCCACCATGGCCATCATCACATCAGCTGTGATAAGTTGCAGCTGGACTTTGGGGGATGGCTGGCAGCACAGCCAAAACGCTGTCTAGAACAGGGACCTGTTGTTCCCACAACAATATGACTAACTGTCAGTTATCTTACTCTATTAACAGTGGACAGCCCAAGAGCCCTTTGAGCTCTCCTGTGTGGCAGCGGCTGCATGTCAGGATCTCCCCTTCTGTGAGGATGCTCGCTTAGGGTTCTGCTCCTGGAGGCTGAGAGATTCCTTGCCACCACAGATTCTTGGTAAGTGACTAACAGCATGATAAACTTTGAAATCTGAGCTTAATAGTATAAGGGATTGATTGTGCATATATAATCCTTTAGACATAAACCGTTGAGCAAGTCTGGGACTGGGGTTGGATCCAGCTGCACCTTGACTTCTCTCTGAGGAGGAGTGTAGAAAGCAAGAGGGTCTTTTCTGAACCTCGTGACTCAACGGGAGGGTCTGCCTGACAGCTTGTCTGACCCTGCCTCTGGGCAGTAAATGACCAAGTGTACCCCGAATTCCCATTGAATCTTGTAAAACCCTGTTGTATTTACTACTAATTTTGTTAAATCTCTGTTTCACCTTCATAAATATTTCACCACTTCTCTCTTATTATCACTCTGCCCACGACAGTGGGCCACAAGGGTCTGGGGACATCCATAGGGGTTCACAACTTGGGGGAGGAGGGAGGACGGTGTGTCCCAAGGGTGCTGGGAAGTTACATAGTGGTCCACAGGAAACCTGGGGGTTCCACTGGAGTCTGAGGGAGTTCCATAGTGATCCACAATTGTTTGGGGGGTCCACAATGGTCCAAAAGAGTGTTCGCAAGGCACTGGTGGGGTCCACAGAAGTCCACAGGGGTCTGAGGTGGTCCACAGGAGTCTGGGAGGGTCTACAGGGATCTAGGTATTCTATAGATGTCCACTGGGGTCCACAGAGGTTTACAGAGGTCTGGGAATTTTCACAGGAGTTTTGGGTTCCATAGGGGTCCACAAGTGTCTGGGGATGTCTATAAAGGCCCACAAGGGTCTGGGGGGGGAGGGGTCCACAACGGTCTGGGGGGCTTCAGGAGGACCCACAGACATTTTTGGGGCTCTATAGTATTTCACAGGGTTTTGTGGTCTCAATAGGGGTCCACAGGACTCTGGGGGTGTCCATAAGGGTTCACAGGGGTCTGGAGGGTTTGTCTATAGGAGTCTACAGGAATCTGGGAAAGTCCATAGGGGTTTACAGGGATCGGGGGGGTCCACAACGGTACTTAGGGGGTTCCACAGTGATCCACTACTGTTTGGGGGGGTCCACAGAGGTCTGGGGATCTGGGGGGGGTGGTCCACAATGGTCCAAAAGAGTGTTCACAAAGCACAGTTGGGGTCCACAGAAGTCCACAGGGGTTTGGTGGGTGTCCACAGGTGTCTGGTGTGGTCCATAGGGGTCTACAGAGGTCTGGTGGGGGTCCACAGGAGTCTACCGATGTCCTCAAGAGTCTGGAGGGAATCAGGGATTCACAGGGGTCCACAGGGGTTTACAGAGGTCTGGGAATTTTCACAGGAGTTTTGGGTTCCATAGGGGTCCACAAGTGTCTGGGGATGTCTATAAAGGCCCACAAGGGTCTGGGGGGGNGGTGTTCCACATAGGGTCCACAGAAGTCTGGGAGGGTTCACGGGGGTCCACAAGGGCCTGGGGATGTTTGCAGAGGTCCACAAGGGTCTGTAGGGGTCCACAGATGTTTGATGGGGGTCCACAGGGTTTCACAGGGGTTTAAGAGTCACTATAGGGGTCTACAGAGGTCTGTGAGGTTCCACAGGGGTCTGGTTAGGTCCATAGGGGTCTACAGGATTCTGGGATAGTCCACAGGAGTCTTGGGGTGTTTGTAGGGGTCCCCAAATTTCTACGGGACTCTTGGGAATCTATAGGGATCTGGAGGGGTGTGGCAATGTGCTCTCCCTGGTTTTCAACCTCTTCCCCTCCTCCCTGCCCTGGCTGCTGCTTGGGCCATGGCCATCACAGCATGAGTTGTGGTAAGTTACAGCTGGACTTTGGGGGATGGCTGGCAGCGCAGCCAGAACACTGATCTAGATCTTCTGTTCCCACGACAATATGACTAAGGGTCAATTATCTTCTTCTGTTAACAGTGGACAGCCCAAGAGCCCTCTGAGCTCTCCTGTGTGGCAGCAGCTGCATGTCAGGATCTCTTCTTCTGTGAGGATGCTCGCTTAAGGTTCTGCTCCTGGAGGCTGAGAGATCTCTTGCTGCAACAGCTTCTTGGTGAGTGACTAATGGCATGATGAACTTTGAAATCTGAGCTTAGTAGTAGGGTTCCTCAGCTGTCCACAGGAGTCTAAGGTGGATCTATTAGTGTCTTTGTGTGTCTGTGGGGGCCCACAGGGGCTTGAGGGGGGTCTATAGGGGACCACATAATGTCTGGGGTTGTCCACAGGAGTCTGTGGGTATTCACAGATGTTCCCAGGTGTCCACAGGGGTTAGGGAATGTCCACCAGCATCTGGGAGGGTTCATAGGTTTCCATAAGGGGGCTCCACAGGTGTCAGGGGGTTCCACAGAAGTCTGGGAGGGTTTGTGGGGGTCCACAGGGGTTTGGGGATTTACACAGGGGTCTGAGGGTTCCATAGGCATCCACAAGGGTCTAGAAATTTCCAAAGGGATTAGGGGGTTCCCTAGGGTTCCACAAGTGTTTGAGGGCATCTGCATTTGTCTGGGGGAGTCCACAGTGGGGCTGGGGGTTCCATAGTGGTCCGTGAGTGTCTGGGGAGTGCACAGAGGTCTGGGGATCTGGGAGGCTCCACTATGGTCCAAAAGAGTGTTCACAAGGCACTGGTGGGGTCCACAGGATTCTGTTGTGGTCCATAGGGGTCCACAGAGGTTTGGTGGGAGTCCACAGGGATCTGCAGGTTTACACAGGAATCTGGGGGGATTCATAGGGGTTCACAGGGGTCCACAGGGGTTAGGGAAGGTCAGCAGGGGCCTGGGGCAGTCCATAGGGGTCCACAGGGTTTCAGAGGGTCTGAGGGTTCCATAAGGGTTTAAAAGGGTCAAGAGTGTCCATAGGGGGTTTCCATATAGGGTCCACAGAAGTCTGGGAGGATTCACAGGGGTTTGGGGGGGGTTACACAGGGCGCTGAGGGTGCCATAGGGTTCCACAGGGGTCCACAAGTATCTGGGGATGTCTGTAAAGGTCCATGGGGGCTTGGGGGAGTGGTCCACAAAGGTCTGGGATGTTCCACGGATGACCACAGATGTTTGGGATGTCCTTAGTGTTTCACAGAGGTTTGGGGGTCTCAACAGGGGCCCACAGGGCTGTGGGGGTGTCCACAGAGGTTCACAGAAGTCTGGGATGGGGGGGTCCACAGGGGTCTGTGGCAGTCCAAAGCATTCCTCAGCTGTTTGGGGGTGTCCCAATAGTGTTTGGAGGTTACATAGTGGTCCGCAGTGTTCCACAAGGGTCTGGAGTGTCTGTTGGGGATCCATAGGTATCTGGATGGTTCTGTAGGCGTCTGGGGGTGGCCATAGTGTTCCATGTAGGTGTCTGGGGGGTCCAATGGTGTCCACATTTGTCAGAGGGAGTCTGTAGGAGTCCACAGGGGTCTGGAGAAATCAATGGTGGTCCACAGGGGTCTGGGGGGGTCCCTCAGTGCCAGCATTGGTCTTGGGGGAGTCTGTAGGGAGTCCCCAGGGGTCTGGAGGTGTTCACAGGATTCTGAGGTAGTTCATAGGGGTCCACAGTGGTCCACAATGGTCTCAAGGTCAATTATTTTGCTCTATAAATAGTGGACAGGCCAAGAGCTCTTGGAGCTCTCCTGTGTGGAACGGCTGCACGCCAGGATCTTCCCGTGGGCAGTGACGCCTCTCGATGTTACTCCTTGAGGCTGAGAGATCTCTTGCTGCAACAGATTCTTGGTAAGTGATTAATCACATGCTAATCTTTGAAATCTGAGCTAAGTGGTGTAAGGGATTGATTGCACCTATATAATCCTTTAGACATAAACCGTTTGACCAAGTCTGGGACTGGGGTTGGATCCAGCTGCACCTCAACTCCCCTCTGGGAAGGAGTTTAGAAAGAACCTCATGACTTAACAGGAGGGTCTCCCTGGCAGCTTGTTTGACCCTGTCCTCTGTGCAATAAATAACCATCTCATCTCATAAAATATTCCTGCATTTACTACTAATTTTGTTAAATCTCTGTTTCACCTTCATAAATATTTTACTTCTGTCTTAGGAGTGAAGTTAATCCCTCCTGGCATAGTTGGCAGGAGGATGTCAGGTGTTATCAGTGATTATTTACGGAGGCATGGAGTCAACCTGAGCCCTGAATTTTCAGAGGAATGGATTTGTGATAACTGGTACAATTGGGGAGTCATTGAAGAGCACCTAAAAGCAATTCGGGGCCGCACGAAAGATGGGAAAGACAAGGGGGTTATCTGCAAAGTGTTAGGTGCTTGTTTAGAAGCTGCCTGTCGAGACAGGGAGAACAGGAAAAAGAGAGAGCAGGACCTAGGGAAAGAAATAGAGAGCAGGAAGGCAACTGAATTGCTGCTGTCTGTTAGGATTGAACAGCTGCAGAAACAACTGCAGAAAGAGAAGAAGAAAAGGCAAAAATTGGGAGAAAAGGTCAGATTGATGCTTATTCAGGCTCCCCATCCCCCTGACATCGTGCAGATTAGGAAACTGGTAGCTTTCCCTGGAGATTGGGATGGAGACATTTGGGGTGATCCCCATAATAGTGAGTTGGAAGAAGACATTCCTGTGTTCCCCCCAAACCCTCCTGAGTATGAAGCCAGACCCGTTATCAAAACAGAAAGAACTGCGGGACCTCGGGGTTGTAATCCACAGTGTGCTGTGCCAACCAGCACCTGGGATCCGTTGCAGCTGATAAATTTCCAAGAGAAATACAGTAGAAAAGCTGGTGAAACTGAAACCGAGTACTTGTGGCGCGTTTGCTTAAGCGGTGGTGACAGAATAATGTTAAGCCAGGATGAAGCCAGTGGCTACTGGGGTCCAGGAGTCTTCTTAACTCCAGGACCTGACCCAGCAGATACATGCCATTCTATCACCAGCCGAGTAGCTTACTGGGCAGGAGGAGTTGACTCCATGGAGAGGGGGGAGCCCTGCCTAATCCCCATAAATTCCCTAGATGAGTTACCCACAGCCATCACAAAAGCCGCTTGCATACAAGCTGTGCGTGAACGAGGACGCCACGATGTCCCTCTGTCTGCTACAGTAAACTTTGTGATGTTAAAACCCCTGATCAGAGGGGCTCCAGAAGTTCTTAAACTCCATCTCATTGCAAAACGGGATGAGATTAGAGGAGATACAGGATTGACTGCACAGGGCCATCTCCCTCTCGGGCAGCTTCCTACATGGGGAGAATTAATGCACAACATAATTACCTACTGCCATGAAGTGGGCTGGGATGGTGCAGAAGTTGAAAAAAAAGGCAGAAATCCCAGGATCATAAAGTAAGACCTGGAAAACACCGACCAGGAATTAAATCAAAGGGAAATAAAACCCTGCAAACGCAGTCAAGGAACGAATTGTGGAGGAAAGCATTAGCACTAGGCATTCCCAGAGCTGCAATTCAAGGTCGGCCTACTGGCATTATCTTGAGTCTGGTTGAAGCATTCCAGAAAGGAGATAACAGTGACAACAGAGAGAGTAATTTAACTTCTTCAAAGGGGAATAATCCCTTTCTCTCCCTTAAGGGGGAATTGCAGGAGATGGAGTCAAAAAATGAGTGATGTCTGGAAGGCAATTGGGCCTGCCTGTCCGGAAAGTGGAGGCTTGTCAGTGGATACATGATGATGGCCCATACATATTAATTCCAGCTGGTACTCAAAAGACAATTAGTAAAGTTTCTAGTAGATACAGGAGCACAAATTTTGATATTAACACAAGAAACCTAGAAGCAGGGTGTGTGACCCAGGCAACAAAGAGTTAGTGGTATGGATGGGATATGGATTCAGAGTGGTATCCATTGGGAGAATGGTTCCATACTGGTAAAGAAGCACTTAACTTGCTGCAAAGAGTAAAGGCTGGCCTAGAAACAGGAAAACTTGGGAAACTATTTCCAGTGCAGACTGAGATTGCAGGCAGATCATCCTGCTAAAGCACCACCTCTGCATATCAATGAAAGGAGAACCTTATGGTCTGCGTGGCAAATGGATTATATTTTACCATTCAAATCCTCTGCAAGATGCCAATATATCCTGGAGATAGTCTCTGGGTTGCTTTTGGTTAGTAAGTGTCAGAGAGCTGATGGAAAAAATACAGTGCAAGGACTATCATGGTGGTTTTCACATCTGCCTACTCCTGATGTTAGACAGAGTGATACTGGTTCCCACTTTTCCCCTAAGGAAGTACAACATTGGGCAAAGCAACAGGGAATTCAATGGGTATTCCACACCCCATACTACCTTCAATCAAATGGGATGGTAGAAAGAGTTAATGGCCTATTGGGAAAGAAGTCTCAAGCCAGATGAGGTTCAGTGGGATAGGAGACTTTCTAAAGTAGTCCATCAACTAAAGAATCCATACGGGCCCACCAGGAGCATTCTTTGTAAAAACTGAGCTCAGTGCTCCACCCACAGGTGAAAAAGACTGACTTTACACCCAGGACAACCTGTGATGGTCAGTTTACCAGCCATGGGCACTGTGCCTAGGACTTTAGTTAAACCTCGTGGTCCACATGCCTGGAAAGCTACAGATAAACAGAATTAGTGCACGCTGGATTTTTCCTTCTTGGAAAAGGGGTAACCTGTTCGGACTCTCCCCACCGAAACAAGGCTTTGTTTTCTCTTACAGCTCTACAGGATGTCAGATGGAAATGCTGTGTTTGTGGTAATATTCCAAACCTCAACAACACCATCAAAGTCCAGGACATTTGTCTTGACACTGAAGAGAATCTTTGTCATTTTGAAGTACATCTTGATGATAATCCTGAAACCATACTTGCATATATTGGAAAAGAACCCTTTGTGGTACTATGTTCATAGTTAACGTTACTGTAGATACAAGTAATCACTCAAATGTTTGTGTTTGTAACTTTACTAAAGTGTAAGGGCATGTGACTTCAGTTATTCAGCCCCTGTTATATCTTATTAATTGCTACAATCTTAGTTATACATTGATTCGAGATCTGTTGCCTACCCCCATTGGAATGAATCTTACATTGGTGAAGAAACTTCTACAACCCACAACCTGTGTCAACTGCTGGAACCAATCTGAAACGATGGACACACAACTCTAATCACTGTTCAGCGTGATACATGTCTTTGAAAGGATGAGGAAGGATGGAGAACACCATCATTGGGAAATTCTTCATGGATGGCCACCAGCAGCAATGGGACTGTTTAATCCTCACCCAGTTGTAATTTTGTTGGTTGTAAGTTTATTGTGTTTGTTGCTCATAGTTATGTTGTATATACAGGTTTGGTACTTGACCAAGCAAATAATCCAACTTCAACCACCCAACCCAAACCAATTAAGAACTAACAAACAGCTGTAAGTCTACTTACTGTGAATCTCTAAGCACCCAAAATTATCAACGTGCTCTTTATGGCACAGAGGCAAGAGGTGACCGCACCACCACTCTGTGAAGGTAAGATGAGTTGGCTGTAGTCACGGGGTGGAGTGTGGCGGTGTGCTCTCCCTGTTGTCTCCTCCTTTGCCCCCCTTCACCTCCCTCTGGCTCCTCGGGCCATGGCCATCAGTGGGGATTGTGATAAGTTGCACCTGGATTTTGGGGGATGGCTGACAACACAGTCCTAACACTGTCTGGAGTGGAGACATAGATGTCTTATCATGACTATAGGTCAATCATCTTACTCCATAAATAGTGGATGGCCCAAGAGCCCGTTGAGCTCTCCTGCATGGCAGCGGCTGCATGTCAGGATCTCCCCCTGGGCAGGGACGCCTCTCAAGGAGACTTCTCATGGTTGAGAGATTCTCTGCCACAGCAGATTCTCGGTAAGTGACTAACAGCATGATAAACTTTGAAATCTAAGCTTAGTAGTATATTGTGCATATATAATCCTTTAGACATAAACCATTGACCAAGTCTGGGACTGGGATTGGATCCAGCTGCACCTGGTGCACTCTTTGAGGAGTTTAGGAAGCAAGGGGGTCCTTTCTGAACCTCATGACTCAACGGGAGGGTCTGCCTGACAGCTTGTCTGACCCTGCCTCTGGGCAGTAAATGACCAAGTGTACCCCTAATTCCCACTGAATCTTGTAAAAAAATGTTGCATTTACTCCTAATTTTGTTAAATCACTGTTTTCCTTCATAAATGTTTCACTACTTCTCTCTTACGAGTGAAGTTAATCACTCCGCCCGTCTCAGGGGTGTCCACAGGGGTCTGGGTGGTTCCATGGGGGTCCACAAGTGTCTGGGCTTTCTATAAAGGTGCACAGGTTTCGGGGGGAGGAGGTCCACAAAGGTCTGGAGTGGTCCATAGGGATCCACAGATGTTTTTGGAGGGTCTTTAGGGTTTCATAGGGGTTTGGTGGTCTCTGTAGGGGTCCAGAGGGCATTGGGGGGGTCCATAAGGTGTAGGGTCCATAGGGGTCC